>JANZLQ010000029.1:51055559-51066847 GCA_026212715.1 Elanus axillaris | reverse complement strand
TTCCCCTCTGAAATCTGTTCTCCCACAGGTGTTACCGCCATCACTGATGGGCTCGGCCTGGGCCAGAGGTGGGTCCGTCTTGGAGCTGGGGAAGCTTCGAGCAGCTTCTCACAGGAGCCGGCCCTGCGGCCCCCTCCACTGCTACCAAAAACCTCGCCACACAAACCAAAACACTGAAAGATGAGCACCAAGGGACCTTGTTAACTAGGGAGAAAAATCGTTTAGCAAGTGTTTGCAGAAGTGGGTTAAAAACCAAAAACTCAGGGGAAGGTCCTTCCTCCAGCAGCTGGGGAAGAGGGAAAACATGTTTCAGTTCTGTATATTCTTGTTTGAGGAAGGCTCTGTAGCTATGTCCGGTTTAATTTCTTCCCAACATGTATTTTGCAAATAACTCCTTTGTACCTTTTTAAGTTCGGCAAATAATACACCAGAGCAGTGACAGTCTCCAGCAATGATTTAATGGGAGAGAGGGTAGGCTCCTCTTGTGTCACCTTTCAGATGCACTCAGCATGAAGGAGGCTGTCAAAAAAAATGTGCTCAAGATGTGGTGACCCCACAGCAGGCACCTGGGTTTGCCCAAGCCATGTATTTTCTCTCTTCAGGCTTCTCTACCAACAGACATAAGCAGAAAACAGTACAGAGATGAGGCTGTTGTGGGAGCACGTAGATATTAACTAGTGAGGAGAAACCAACGTCCCTTTACATCTGAATCCTTGTTTTTAAAAAAATTCTAAGGGAGAAGTGAGCTTTCGGAGTGCTGGTAGTATAGGACTGAGCCAGCACAGTAACACAGGTTAGATGAGTGGATTTTGTACCCTTTTTTGATAATCCCAAACACCCACAAGACATGGGAATAAAGCTTCTGGAAAGGATACGGTGGCTCCCTGTCTGGTTTTGAAGAACAGAGTACTGGGGATGAACTGAGTATGGATTAGGGATGCATCGAGTAGCTCCTGCCCTAGGGATGGACTAGGCAATCCCAAGGTGGTTCTGATTCTTGAGTCTTGATATATCAAATAAAAAAGGCTGGTCCCAGTGTTACAGCACTTTTCAGATTGGTCTGGAGATAGACTTTTTCGGTCAGATTTTTGCACACCCAGCCAGCCTGGGGGACCATGGGAGCTGATTTTGGAAAGGGAAGAGAGAACATGGAGATCAGATGTGCTGTTGTCATGACAGGAGTTTGTAGCAGTGGTGCACATTTTCGGCAGTTATCAGTGCTATTTATATGTGCACTGTTTACAGGAAGATCACACGATTTGGGGACGAGCAGGAAGAATAAGTCATTCTCTGTCTAGCAAGCCCTCCAACTCACACAGCCTGGAACACCCGCAGTCCCTATGCAGTGTGCCCCAGGCCCCATCTGGACTGTGCTTTTCAGGTAGAAGTTGTAAACCATTTCTCAAATCCTCAGCTATCCTGAAACAATACCATAGGTGAGAAGAGAAGATCTGCACATGGGAGAGCAACCAAGATCTTACAAGATGAACAGGAATTTCATAAGTAATTAATAAAATTGTTTAGGTTTTTTTTCCTAAACTGCATCTATCCAGGGCTCACAGAACAGCCACACAATGCAGCTGTGCTGAAAGGAGGACTATAAAGCTTATTCTAACCAGCACTGAAATGCAGCTGATTCTGATGCGGATCATGCCAGCTACAAACTGCACAGTGGTGTGGGGAAAGCCATGCTCCAGCAGTCACTGCCCCATAATTTTGATACACCGGACAGTCAGGATCTCCAGTTTGAAGATGCTTTTCCAGCACCTCTGTTCTAGGATCCTGCTCAGGAATAGGAAAAAAACCCACCACCACCCAAAAAAACTAACCTAAAAAAGCCCCAGTGTCATCTAATGACCAGCAAAGCCAAGACTTCAGCACAGATCGGAGTGAGGAAGTTTCATCAGGGCATTTGGTGGTAAGGGTACCCTAGATGCTTTTTATTAAAATAAGTAAATTGCTTTCTGACCCAAAGACAAATTTTCCATGGAAGCATCTGGGGTTTGCTGTATTTTTGAGGGAAAGAGAGAAATGCTAGAACTCAGTGTTCTGTGTGGGACATTCCCACTAGACCCTTTTTGAGGGGGAGCAGGAAGACAAGAACTGGGAGTGTGTCACTGCTGGGGGAGTTCAGAGGAGATTTTTACTGGGTTTAGAAAAATAAAAAGGCAAGGAATTTTAGATAAAACTTTTCAAGTGCATGAAAATATCTCCCTATGTCTAATTAGGAACTGGTGGAAGGTTCAAAAGGGAATGAAAGATCCCCCTGTGAACCATCTGAGACTCTGGAAAGAAAAGAAACATTTATATCCAGTAAAAAGCCCAGCTCATGGCATCCCCCTGAAGCAGTAGGACAGCAGACCTTGTTTCTGGTCCTCTTGTCCTCTGTGACTTCAAAGGACACTTCCACTAGCCCCGGATGGGAATAGGCATGGCTGGATAGAAGGGAATTGCAAGGGAAAAAGAAAAAAAAAAAAAAAAAAAAGGAAGGAAAGAGAAAAAGGCAGCAAGAAAGAAAGAGAGAGAGAGAAGGAGAAAGACAAAAATTGTTTTTTCCTACTAACCTCCATCTGAACGTCTTAAGGATGTTGAAATCCTTTATTCAAGTGGGGAAACTGAGGCACAGAAAGGTTACATTTCTTGCCCAAAGAGACAGGGGGAATCAGTGAGCAGAGACCTGAAGCACCTTTCTCCTGTTGTGATTGCAGGGGGCCAGGGAGAGGCACTGCAGGGGATGAAATTCAGGCGGTCCTCCACAGGGGGACTGATGCCAGGTCCCATCAGTGGTGGCCTTGGAGCTGTTGCCTTTGCAGAGCCCTGGCTCGAGTGCTCAGCTCCTGGTCACCTGTGTCTCCCAGAGCGAGAGCAGCATCTGCTTGGAGGCGCATGGCACAGCCAAGCAGAAAAAAAGGTCATCTGCTTCCCCCCTGTTACCCTCCAAGCTGGAACTGGAGAGAAGTCTCCCTGGTACTGCACAGCACCTCAAATCTTCCCTAGGCTCATCATCCCCCCTGATAATTATTCCACCAGGCTGCATAAGAACACCAAGTCAAAGACCCCTTTGGGCCAGCATGTAGCAGAAGAAAGGGAAGGACAAGCCGCATGGTCCCGTTCACCCGATCCCCTGGAGAAAAAGAAATCCAACCAGGCAGTCCCTTCCCCATGACCTGAGCTCACTCTCCAGTCCAGGAAACCTTAGTGGTTGTGACACAGGACTGGGTTTGCAGGAAGGGGGTTATGGTTTCTCAGGATGCTGAGAACTCGAGGGGACACTGCATACATTCAATGTTATTTCAAAGGTCTGGGATTTTTTTCCTTCTGTGTTGATTCAACGTAACAAACTTCTGGAACCTGGCTGCATGTAACCAAATGGCAACCTCTGTCCTAGGCTGAGATGTGGCATTTCGGAGGTCAGAACTTTCTCTTCCAGTGAGACCCCACAACCACATTGACCTAAGTTGGTCCTTTTGTGTTGTTCCCAAGCTTTACAGGGCGACCCCAAAGATGAACACACAGCCTCAGACCTGACTTTTACCCTCTGGCACAGCACCCCAGCCCCTTTTTATCTCCCTGGCTCCATGCACCCACTACAGACCACCTAACTCTACCCACCATGGGCTGCCTCTGCAGCACTGTCATGAACATCGTCTGCCCTTTCCTCGTGCCTCCATGCTTTGGGAAGCTGTACTTTATCCTCTGGAGCCCTCACAATGATAGAAAGTCCAGGGTCCCCCTCTAAATGACCTCCAAATCCCAGCTACTCCCAGGTCACCAAGAAGTGGAGACCTTCTGGCTGGTCACAGACTGAGCAGCCAGTTGTAAGTTCAGCTCCTTGAAGTCCAAGCAGGTTTGGAGTCAGGTCATGTATGCTCATTCAGAATATCTGCTGAACCCCAGAAAAGCATCCTAGACAAACCCCTCATGCTATCCACTCCCCGCAGCCCCTGCTTCACAATACTGATCAGTGCATGGCAGAAAAACCTCCCCTTTAATATCCTAAGGTGGCCAAGAGCTGCGCGCCAGGGACAGATCCGAGGCCTGCAGGAAAGAAAACATTGCTTTACACCCTAAGCGAAGGGAAAGCTTTGCTTTCAGCCGAGCCTATGCCATCTGTTCCCATCACCCACAGATCCAGCCATGCTGCATGGCCACATCACCATGCTGCTAAGCACAAGGCATTAGCGACAGGCTCCAGCAAGGCAACGCTTAACCTCCTTCCATCCTGAATAGGATGGTGCTGCCAGGGCAAAACCAGACAGTGGGACACCCTGAAGACCATTACACCTGACCTGGCCTAATGCAGGGCTGGCAGCTCCAAGAAGGTGCCCGATGAAGTTGCTTGCAACCACACCATGGATTTTGCATCCAAGCAGGGTGATCTGCAAGATTCAGGCAGAAGGACTAGGGCACACATAACCTTGTAAAGCAAAGAGAAGACAGCCAGGTTTGGCTCACTGCTTCTGGCCATGGCCCATCCTGTTGTCACCAGGAAATCCCTTGCACACCCACAGGAGGAGGGACACCTTCAGCAGCAAAAGAGCAGAGAAGTTCCTTTGGGACTGAAACCATCTCTACCAGAGAGAGGAGACCTGGAGTAAAAGGGGCAGAGAAAAACCTGTTTCCTATGCTTCCTCCTCCAGCTGAAACCTGCTTTGTTCAGAGAGGGCTCCTGTATCCCTGTTTAATGATCCACTCTTCATTTACATTTAATTAGAGGAATGAAAGAGCAAATTAACAAGATCTACACTAAATGCAAACAAAAGGGATCGTTGGTGACTCAGACACAAGGGTAGAGCCAAGAGGTGGGGCTTTGCAGGCAGCTTAACCAGACCTTAAGGCAGATTGTGGCCAGAAGGCACGATGCTGTGTCCCCTTTTCTGAAAGTTGGGTGGTTGTACCATGATTTGGGCCACCTCATGGATCGAAATTAAAACCCATCCCTGTTTTTCTTTCCTGGAGTTGGTTTTCAGCTGGATAAGTGAACAGAGTCACTTGCAACCCACTGCAATATCACGGGTGCTGATATTGGGTGAATAGCAACACCATGCTAAGGGAGAGGAGGGGGGCCAAAGAACCCCTCTTGGGTCCAGTCCAGGATGAGTTTGGCTGACTTGGAACTCGGAAAGGCACCAAAGCATACAGCACCATGTGCATAGCTGCTGTGGGGGCTTTAACTTGCACCCCTGGCCATTCATCCCACATCACCCCATCACCCCTCCTGTGACAGCACGGCTGCCTCTGGGTCCATACAGTGAATCAACTTGTTAAAAGTCATTAAAACCACTTATTTTTTCTTCCTTTTTAAGCTGGGCCAGCTCCCCATCCAATTTTGCAGGTGGTCACACATGCAGCTGTGCCAGCACTGCTGAGGAAGGAAGGGGAGGCTTGAGTACCACCTAAGAGGCTCAAAGCACACAGACTACCACCAGACCAACCTCAGCCTTGGTCTCAGGGCAATCTCTCTGCCAAAGGTGCAGGCCATATGGCATTAGGAGTGTGTGCCTGTGCCATGCTCAGCTCCAGGCTTCTGCAAAACACAAGCACTGCATGGTTGTTTCTCCTCCTCCCAGTGCAAAGCGGTGAGGGGGAGAAGACCATGGTGTCTCACAATCCAGAATTTCCACCTGCACAGCTGAATGAGAGAGGCAGGCTCATAATACCGTCTGGTGGAGAGGGCTGGGTGAGCTGGTCCCAGCCGTTCCTGCAGTGTGTAAATCATGCGCAGTGAGGCTGAACAAGGCTTCAAGTGCTGGTCCAAACCAAGCGTGAACACCCCCAGGTGTGTCAGCACAAGCTTCACCCTTCTCTCAGGACTAGATCTCATTAACTTGAGATGAAGAGACATGTTGTGCTCTCCTGTGAGCCCAAGCTCATTGCCAAGCTCAGCTTCAAATTAAGATAGGCGTGTGAGGGGGTGGGCAAGGACCGCTTCTCATGGCATCCTTTTAATAAGGGGTCATGCTCGAAAGGAAGGGAGTAATCAGAGGGTGGGGAAGGTAACCTCCAGGCAGGGACTAGGGATGATTGCAAAGATGGGGTAGCAGAAGGATAATCTAAAGACTTGCTGAGGATGGTGTAACTGCAAATCTCAGCAACCGTGAAATGGGAAACCTCCCAAAGGTTTAGACTTACTGAGAATGTCTTTTTAATTTTAATTTCTATCAGTGATTTCTTTGTTTCCTTTAGTGCTGGGGAAAGACACAGCTTCAGCAGGAGGAATACTCTGGGATGCACAGGCTTTACTAACATCCTCCCTGCAATGTTCTTGTGCTCCAGCCCTTAGAGATAGATCCCCCGGAAAAACCTCTCCTGGAAAGGGGATGGAGAGGAGCCAGCAAGGTCAGATGGCTTTTACCAGGATTGGGCTCATATCAGGGGTAACCTTGGTACCTCATTTCAACTCAAAGACAATCATTTCGGTTATAGTCAGTGGCAAGGCTGCACTCAAGCTGAGATGCCACCTGTAACCATTACTTGTCCTCCAAACCAACTATCCAGTCTCTTTGCTAAAGATCCTGACTCCTTCCCTCTGATGTCTATTTTGGGAAAGGATGAAGCCTGCTTTTATATCCACCACCCACGTCGAGCAGCTCTTTGTTGACTAAGAAGGGAGCTCAGGGTGACTTGCCGAGATGTGAATGTCTCCACTGGGGACAGCTGGAGTTAGTCACTGCAGCACACAGGACACCAAGGACTGAGATCCTTTGCTGCTCACAGTCAGACAGACAACTTAAAACAGGTCTAAGGGCCAGGGCTCATGGCTTAAAGAGATCAGAAAACCATTTACTGAAGTGGATGTCCCTGATATAATAATAAGGGGTATGATAAACCTGAGCTTGGAGATCTGTGATGCAACGGCACATCCTAATACATATGTGCTGGTAAAAGAATTCCTGTCATTACATGATCTGCCCAAATCTGGACTTTCTACCTCTCACACTGCTGCCAGTAAAATTTTGCAAGCATTGAGCAAGAATTTTCACTTTGGACTCACTCCTCTTACTGGGCTCCCCAGCTGTTGGTTGCCATTAGACTTTGTTTAACCACCTCCAGCTCTGCCGATGGATGAGAGGAGTGTGGATCCTTTATCAGATAACAACCTTGACTTGCTCACTTGTAGCTCACACCAAAAGAAGCAGCAGATGCCCCAGCCATTACCAGGCAGCATACAAGCAAGAACAGTCCAGCATTTTCACCTCTACAAATGGACCATCACAAAGGTGACAGCACCTTCAGAAGACAGAATGGAGATTTCTCCACCAGAAAATCCATTATTAAGACCAGCCTACCCGTGTGATTGTTCATCTTGGTGTAAATCCAGAGCCCTTCAACTCAACTCATCAGAGTGACCCTATCTTTGCACCTTGGCAGCTAATGGTGAACTCTGGCTCTTTCTTGATTTAGGATGAAAAAACTCAGTACTAGGCAGATAGCAAATGGAGTAATCAATGTGATAGAGAGAGACATCCTCAGGGCACAATACAGTTTATCACTGAAGCACTCAAAACCTACACTGGGCAACTAAAGGTATTTTCTCTGCACCACCCACCTACCTCCTTTAATGCTGGATAATCCCTCTCTTCTCAGCTGCTAAGTAGCCTCAATGCAAGGGTGTCACCCTGTAAGAGGTGACACTTTTCCTAAAACAGAAGTAACTCCACAACCAAACTTTAACCATTGTGACCACTGGAGTATTTATTAACTGTTATGACTATTATATCCAGTCTTACTAAGAGCTATCATAGTTCAGGGAATGCTGGTGCTAGGCACTGTACATCTGTTTTCTAAGAAAGTGCCAATTTCTCTCAAGATCTGGCTCAGAATAAAGAAAGAAAAAGGAGGATAAAAACTAGATTAAGTGCACTTCATGCACAAATGTCTTGACTTCTTCAAGGTCATGAGCAGATTCAGGAACAGAGCACAGGCCTCCCTATGAGGTTCTGGTCAAGCATCCTTAGGACCCCCTCCCAGCGCAAGACCACAGCTAAACTGGGTGCAGAGGCCCATGTCACGCAGCACAGATGACGCACTCAGAATATAAAATTAATTTCAGCATGCTGCACCATAAGAAAACACCCACATAGAATGAAGTTTCATCTAACATTATTTTTCTTCTTTTTTTGGCAAAAATACATAACTGGCAAGACCAGATGTTTCAAAAATTCATGCATTCTATCAACTTGTTTGTCTTCAATAGAAACAAAATCCATTGCAAAAATATACAGTCAATATTTGGGTTTTTCAACCCAGATATATTGGGGAAGGGGACTGCTCCAAACCTTCTATTTTATTTTGTCAAAAACATCAACCAAACTAAAACCAACACATTCAGTTTCCAGGTTCAGCAAAAGATTGCATTCAGCCCCAAACAGTCACAGCCCTGAAGTGGCCTTGATTTTTGCAGCTCGGCTTCCACCTCCACCAGCGCATCCTCTGGGTGCAAACCACTGTCCTCCTCTGCCCATTGCAGAGCCTGGTGCTCATCCGGTGGAACAAGTCCCTGCAAGAGCCCCATGGATTTACACCATGCTCCACATTTATAGGGACACATTGCAAAGCGATAGTCAGGAGCACGTGGGTGATGAAGGGCCCAGTGGCTAAATGACCCATGGCTGTCATTTTTGTGTATCTTTCAAATGTTTGTTGAGGAAACGTATTAGGTTTTTTACCTCTTAGTCCCCTTTCAAGAACAAACAAAAAAATGTGTCAAGCCTCAGGCAGTCTTTTTATTATCTTACATAGAGTTCATGCAATAAAGTCTGTTAATTGAAACATGAATATTTAAAATGGCTTTCAAGAATGGCAGCCTTATCTCACCAGAGGGAAGAAGAAAGAAGAGGGGAAAAGAAGGGGGAAAAAAGTGGTACAACACAAGAAAGGCAGGAGATAGTTCATTTTGCCAGAGGAGCATTCAATTATTTAATTGCTGAATGAATGCATCTTCCCCAGCTAACATTAGATGTCCATTTGCAGCGAGAGGGTCAGGGTGGAGAAAGGTAAGGAGGGAAGGAGCAGGGGCAAAGGTGAATGGGTAGAGTTTTAATTAAAATATGAGGTAGGCAAAGCTGTGGCTTTTGTCAGTGTTGCCTTTTGAAGTGGGGCCTTCCTCAATGCAATGGTCCTGCAAAAGCAGAACAGCCACAATTATCTGCTGCACCGAGGCTGCTCCGAGACTGCAAAAGTATCAGATGGTGAGATGAAGCTCAGCATCCCAACATCTGCTTTAGAGTGACTTTGCTCCTTAAAAGCATATCAGAGGGTCTTGGTGTAATGAGAAACAGCCCCCAAGGTGGAAAGACTGAGGGAAATGGGGCATATGGGAGTCAGAGGTACTCGTCTGCGTGGACAAACCAGCGCGCAACTGGGGACGTGTGAATGAGTCTGCATGTGCTGCACAGGGCTTGTGCAAAGGTACCCACATCTGAGCTGGGATGTGGGGAAGGCAGGAGTGGAGATGCTGAGGAGCAGCCAACAGTCTCCAAAACCACAATCTTCCAGTAAAACTCCCCCCAAACCCAGTGTGCATTGCTGCAGGGATAGATGCTGTAAGCTCTCCCGTTGATAAGCAACCCGTCAGGCAGTGGAGAAAGATCTTTAAGGAAGAGGTGGTAGTTCCAAGGACTGTCCTGGTTCAACCCACTACTCAAGCATACCCTAGACTTTAAGCAGATCAGGAGCCTTTTACAGAGCCGGAGGAGACTGCTGCAGGCACTGTACTGCTTTGCTGTGGGAGGGCAGGGCAGAGGGAAGCATGTCCCACCAGCAGTGGGCTTGGCGACAGCTTCAGATGACTGCAGTCCGAAAGCAAGTCCTTACTTGGTCCTTTCTGAGTGCCAAGCCATGCAGGTTGTCCTTTCCCATGAAGCTATCAAGCCACGCTGGGGAATCCCATCAGCTTGCTTTGGTTCTTGGGGGATTAACAGTAGTTGTACTTTTTTAATGGGAAATATCCCACAAGTATAAACAAAACCAGCTTCTTCTGAAATGCACCATGAGGTACTCACTTTCCAGATAGGCCTCATGGTGCGTTTTGGAAGAAACATGGAAAGGATGAAGCATGAGTCAGCCTCTTGTTCCCGCAGTGATTTTACACACTGTGGGTACTGATGGACACACAGCCTCTCTTGAGTGGGAAGCAGCACGTCCCATGTCTCTCTGTGCGTCTGGTTATGGGGCTCCCCATGGGGGTCTTAGCTCCTGGATATGTCCATAGGTATGTACTGGCACTCACATGGCTCGGGGAGTGTGAAGGGATGGAGTTCTGCAGGAGCTGTACATGTGCACGTTTGCAGACTCATTTACATGAGTGTATATCCACCTCAGAGCACATACATCTGTCTGCTCAGCTCTGTATGCGTGTACACCTATTTATTGTCAACTTTGCATGCATATGCAGGTACATTCATGCCCATTTGTATATCTGCCTGCCCTGTGTGGTTTTACACTTTTCTGTGCAGACATATGGCCATATACCTGCACACTTGGGCATCTGTGTACATGCTCATGAGTCTGTGCCTGTATATATATCCCTGTGTGAGTATATCCATGCACCAAATCCAGACTCTATATACATCCATCTGACCCTCTGGACATGCATGAATGGAGATGTGTGCTGGTGTATCTGTGTGTCTATCCAAGCATCTCTGGACAGGACCTGCCTGTGCATGGGCAGATGTGTGTGTTCCAGCTCACTGAGGGACAGGGTAGAGCAGGAGGTGAGGGGGAGAGTTTGCATTTCTAGTGACAAGGAGTGTGGCTGCATCTCTGACACCAGGTCAGTGGGACACAGCCGGCTGACAGCGCGGACAGGCTGTCAGGTCTGGGGATGCTGCAGGCTCATGGTTGCACCCTTGAAGAGGGAGGGAGGCTTGCTGGCTGCTGCCTCCTCCACTCCCTCCTCTCCCTGTGTTGATGCATGCTCGAAGTCAGGCAAGGGAAACCCAGCTACAACATTCATATTTTATAACTGCTGCTTCTGGCTCTCCCCCATCACCTTTTCATTTCTTTTATTTTCCTATTGAAGTATTAAAAACCTTTTCTTTGAGTGCACAGTGCCTGCCCTTCCCCAGCCATTGCTCACTGAGAGAAGAACCAGAGAGAAAAGCTGCAAGACAAATACTCCTCCACCAACCTTGGAAGCCTCCAAGTGCTATGTATGGCATTTCTCCCAAGGCCTCCTCCTCACTCCAGCCCTGCTCCAGAGAACAAGACCCACTCCTGCTGTGTGACCTAGACGTTTCCCCAGGGCTGTGACCTACACACCAGCTCATTCTGGAATTGCATAGCAA
>JANZLQ010000029.1:51008579-51054506 GCA_026212715.1 Elanus axillaris | reverse complement strand
GGAGGAGTCTAGAAGGCAAGGGGGTCTGCTCCGAACCTCCTGACCCAACGGGAGGGATCTCCTCATTCCCTGAATTGGTGTATATGGTTACCAGGGGTTACACGGTTTACTGAGGTAGTTTCATGGCAATTCCTGTTGTGAGAAACCACACCGCCTGCTGTTATGCCTCCGAAGTTCAGGCTGCTTCTGCCATGAATTAAATGTTTAACTGATTGTTTGGTGTCATTTCACTTTTATTTAGCCCAAGGGAATTCTGAACTCAACACAACTCCCCAGTCTGTCCAGCATGGGTCTGTCCAGCACAGGTCATGACATTACCCAACACATACTGCAAACTCTGGCTCTCCCCTTGCTCCGCTCTTGGGATAGCACTTGCTTGTCATATGTCCTTTGCCTCCAGCCCCCAGCGCAGGAGCATCATCAACCCCAGGAGATAAAGTGTAGCCCCAAAGCCAGGCTAACCCAATGGCTGTAGTGGCACCATGTGGGAGAGGTCCCAGAGCAACCACTGAAACACTGACCCATGTTTCCTTTCTTTCCCCAAAGAAAGGATATCACCAATTTTGTCTGCCTGATTTATATTCCTTCAATCAGGATGTTTGAGGCCAGTCTCGCCCCAAAGATGCTCAGTCCGTGACGGTTTCTGGTGAGCATGAAGTCAGCCTCAGTGATCCCACTTAGCCAAAAAAAAGCTAGTTCAGCAGTTATCTGTTTTATTTGGCAACTATCCAGTGCAGCAATGCTCCAGATGTGTTACCTCCTCTCCAGAAAATGACTAGGGGACCCAGGAGGGCGCTGGTAGCAGGACAAGCCCAGAGGCATTCACTGGTAGAGGATGAGGGTCATGAAGGATTTGTTTATGAGAAGCAATGAGAGGAGTTGGGATTCTCACAGTAGGGGAATACAAGACTTCACATAGTAGGAAATCAGGCTTTATCCTTTCCACTATTCACAAAGACCTATTTTTAAGAGTAGAAGGGACAGCATGCCACCTTGCCCTCCCTACTGGCAAGCGTGGGGCCAATAGATCAGGCTCACGAGTGGAGAAGAAAGTCTTGGAAAAGCTTTTAACTACTCTCTTCTTCTGCCTGGCAGCAAGTGAAAGGCACCAAATTATGCCAAGGCAAAACTCCTACCGAACTTGTCACCAGCTCCGATGACAATAGGCTCAAAACATGGCACTGCTGAGCTGCCCATGGGGCAGGGACACCAGGGCTGGTAGGATGGAAGGGACTGCACAGTGGCACGTTGCATGCAAGAGCTGCTGAGTGAGAAAAGCCATCCCTGCCCTGACAGCTGGTGGGATCCATCGTGGCTCTCCCCTGAGGTCTGTTGTTCTCCTTGACGGTTCCTCAGCTGCGGTGGGTCTGCGGGGGCAGGTGGCTGATCTCCCCAAAGGGGCCTCCTGAGTTCCTCCGTGGCCCAAAAGCACGGAAGCATGAAAAGCAATCTCTTTAAATACCTCTCTATAGTTACCTGGGGACTGTCCTGGTCCCTGCATCTTTTCTTCTTTAGCAAATACCCCTCCTGGCAAGCTAGCCATCTTCCCGAGCAGTTCCTCTGCTGCTCGCTGCCTGCCTTCCTGTTACCAACATTACTGATCTCAAGTCACACCACCACCCATTGATCTTGGCTGGCCCTAATGCATGATAGCTAGCTAAATTTCAGGCTAATTAAAGAGGGTATCCCCAGAATTTATGGGAGAGGAGAGTTTGGGGAGGCTAACAAGGCTGAGCATCTCATTTCTGTGATGCTGCAATGCTGGGTCATGATGAAAACATAACAAACACCTCCAGGCTGAATCACCCTGGCAGGGTGATGCTGGCACTGGACCTGACTCTTCACAATTTGGTTGCAGCATCCACAGATTGAGTACATGGCTACCCACTGAGCATAGCCTCATGGGGCTGCTCCCGATTTAGTCACTCCAAACCCAGCAGAGCTCCCTGAAACGTGTGCTGTCCAATGATTAGCAAAAAGCGTACAGCACAGCAGGAAGCTTTGTAATTCAGAACATTAAAATTAAAAAAAAAAACAAACAACAAACAAACACAACAAAACCCAAACCCAACAAACTAAATAAAGGAGCAGGAAGGGGTATGAGGAAGAGAGAGTCTTGTAGGCAGAAATTAATTGTCATCAGTCAGTTTTAGTGATGTTCCTTTGACTGACCCCATGCAAACAGGACAGAAGACAAATGCTGAACAAGCCCAGCTGTAAATAGTAGCCCTTGCTCATCTGCCTGCGTGCTTTGCTGCTGGGCATCATGGCCAGTGGGCCAGTGACAAGTTTTCAAGCACATGTCCACAACAGGAATTCTGGTGCAGCTCTCTGCTTAGTCCAGCTCTGTAGAGATTAATAACCCACTGACTCTAGGGAGCTTAGTCCCAGTTCCACGTTAACAGGCACCAAGAGCATAACTGGTGCCATCCTTATAGACTGGAACTGTTTGTGGAGACTAGACTGTGTCTTCCCTGGCAGCTCCCTACACCATGACCCTTTTGCCTGTGAATAGATACACATGCACAGCATCCCTGTTTTTAAGCTTCATTGCCCTGCAAGACACTAACTTTAAAGCCAAGAAGCTCTGTGTACAACAACAGAGCTGCTTCCTTCCCCATTCAGGGTCCAGGCTGGGCACTTACAGAGGTCTCTGATGGCCAAGTTCAACTTGCACTGCAGTCTTCCCCATGGCACATGCCCTGCAATGCCTTTATTCCACATCTCTACTTCTGACCACAGACCTAGTAGAAATGGGATTCTCTTCTTGATCTTAGTCACAGCAGCAAGTTTAGTTGAAAATGGCTAACAGAGTCAAGTTATGGGAAGGGGACACCAAAACTAGACCTCCATTTCATCCAGCAGGCACATGGGACAGCATATAGGCCTGTATATGAGGTGCACAGAGATCATTGAATAATGCTTTTCATGTGGTTGGGTTTAATCTGGGGGGGCAGGAGGCACAGGGAGATGTGAAGTCATGATACTCCATGTCCTATCCCAGCCTCCAATAGATCCTGAAACAGAAACTCTGTGTAGGTGTTCTTCTGCATCAGTCTCAGGATCTCAACAACACCCAAGGGGCCGATAACTTTCATCTTGGTCCTTCACTGTTCAGATTCAGGAGCAGGACCAGTGAAACCAAGTAGAGAAAGCACTGATGCTTTTAACTGTTTCTCCTGCTTTCAGTACCACACGCTGAACTTCACCATCTTCCTCTGGTTTGGGCAACATCAACACAGATACCCAAACCCCTGCCCCCAAAACTAACATGCAGGGAAGCGTCAACTCCCATCCAGAAACAAGAACCAGACATCCAGACTGGCAGAAACCAGGGCATCCCCCTCTTCATCCAGACAAAGTGACCAAGCCAGGGACCTGCACCAGTAATTTTCTTCCTACCGTAGGACGCAGGGAGGGATCAGACCCCCTTCTATTTGATGCTAATTTCATCCCCGTGCTTTAAGACCCTACCAAACTTCTTGCATGCACATATCCACTGCCTTATCACCTCCATGCACACAAACTGTTACAGCACTTACAGGAACGAACACCAGCCTCTCTCTGTGCCTGTTCCCCATTGTTGCTGGTGTTTGTGCAGATCAAAGCCCATGTATTGCTAGGAGGACACAGCTCAAACTGTCCCAGAAAGGATGGGACAAAGTAGCCACCCTGCCAGGGCAGCCCAGTTTCTTCAGGAGGCTGGAGTTGCAGCTTTCACCTCTCTGGTCCCTTCCCTTCCTTACTGCTCCTAAACACTGGGAATATCCCAAGCCAGTAACTGTTTGTTTAATGGCATGGACCACTCAAGACCTATTGGGAGCATTCAGCTTAATGAAGTGTGTGGCAATTATTGCTCTGTCAAAACTAGAGCCAGGGAACAAAAAGAAATATATTTAAACTCAACAGATCTGCAATTCTGATGATGTGCTAAAGGACGTCCTTTCCTAGCCTGGTTGTCTCACGCTGCTGGAAGACTGAAATGTAGGATATCAGTATCAGGTTGCTGTCTGGAGTGAGTGCAAGAAGTGAGTGTACTACTCAACAGCTGGAGGTGACATTGGCAGAACCACCCCAGGGACATGCAGTTGCTGAATCCTCCCAGGTTAAAGTGTTCCAGAGGCACACTAAATGATACCTGCTGAGAATCCAAAACCAGTTTTCTAACCTATTTAGCCCAAGCTTGCTTCAGTACTGTCTTGGGGGATGATGGGCTCACAGGAGACAGAGTCAGCACCCGTAAATATTGCAGGATTTCACTGATTATCAGAATGAGAAAAGGAGAATATGGGAGAAGAGATGAGTTGTAGAGGTGACAATGATGCTCTGCTCAGCATGGAAAAAAGCTACACTGCTGTGGCTTAGAGTACCCAAGTCCACTCTCTGAGTATTCATGGGTAAGCCTCTGTTCCCAGCCTGTTAGGCAAAGATCGGAGAGCCCTTTTCCCCTCCTGGATCAGTTGTCTGCTAGATCTTCAAGGCATCTGGGCTAAGCCCCATCTCAGCTAAGTCCTGACATCACCCAAAGTCTTTGGGACCTGCATCGGGATAGAGGAAACCAGCACTGAAAAAGGGAAAACTCCCTTTTAAAGAAACCTGGGAGAAACTCCAGAGCTATATCCACCATGAGAGACAGGATCCATCAGGTCAGAGAACTCAGTGCCAAGAAAACCCATTGAGGTCAGACACCTCAAAGGGCATCAGACACCTGAAAAGCTCCATGGATCCAGCTCTCCTTGGAAAGACGAATTTTTCATTTTTCATTCTGCTCCCATCACCTAAATACGTCAGATATTCAGGGTGGGTGATGAAAAGGGCCAGGAGTCTCTCTCTGCACCCTCCCTTCTGAGACGTTAGCATCCCCATTCTCATATCCAGCAGTTACAGTTATAAAACTACACTGCAGATGTGATGATTTTGTATCATCTGGTGTCTGTGTTTCCCTGCATCTAAATTTCACCCTGTATTCCCATACAAAACATTTTGGGGCAGCTGCTATGGGTCCTGAATACAAGAAGATGTTAAACAATGGATTTTTTTTCTTTAAAAAAAAGCATAACTGAAAAGCTGAGCCTTTCACGAGGCTGCCACTCATTAAATTACCCGTAAAGTCCCCTCACAGCAATAACAGGAGTAGCTGCCTGTGAAACTCCCTCAGCAACTGTATGTAAATTCCACCTTTACTCTCCCTGCTACAACAATAGTGCATTCAGATGGTAATTGCTGATGTTTCTGCATTGTGATCATGTCCACAAGCTGTCGGGTTCACAATGGAACTGATCACTTTATTTTTCTCATTTTTCTCTCCCCTTACATCTCCCAAACAGGACGTCTCCATATAAACGCATGCAGGAGTGAATTTAGTGCTGAAACAGCAGCACAGACACAGGAAATCTCTGCTCTGCCACGCTTAAGCTCATATGTAATTCTCCCTGGTATCCAGTGATCAGATGCATGGGAATGCTTCAGAGCTGTGAAAGGGGAGGATTAGACTGGACATTAGGAAGCATTTCTTTACTGAGAGCATGATCAAACCCTGGAACAGGCTCCCTAGAGAGGTGGTCGATGCCCCAAGCCTGTCAGTGTTTAAAAGGCATTTGGACAATGCCCTTAATAACATGCTTTAACTTTTGGTCAGCCCTGAATTGGCCAGGCAGTTGGACTAGGTGATGGTTGTAGGGCCCTTCCAACTGAAAAATCCTATCTATTCTATTCTATTCTATTCTATTCTATTCTATTCTATTCTATTCTATTCTATTCTATTCTATTTGTAAGGTCTTTAATGACCCCAGAGGAAAGCAGTGGGGCAGGCAGGGCATGTACAGATCACAAAGATCTGAGTGTTGAAACTGAGTCAGGAACCTCCTTTTCAGCACCCAAAAAATGAGTTACACTTGCCTCATCCATAAAACACCCCACTGACTACATGCAAGAGGGACAGACCCATCAGGAGCTGCCCATACGGGTCCAGTGGGGGGGGATTCACTGCAGGAGACAAGGTAACCTCTTTCCCAGGTGCCAGGCTCTGTTGAACCCCCTCCTCCAGGAGCTGTGAAGTGGTATCAGCTCTTGCTCACAGCTGCTAAGGTTTGGACTCAAGCTGGAGAGATGTCAGGTGAAAACCCCCGTGCTTTTAGAAGGGTAACACAGGAAAATTTTACACGTGAGCAGAAACAAGCCCTTCCCTGACCCATGTTTTGCTGGTGATCTCAGATGGAGAAGCAAAGAGCTAGAAAGCAGCACTTCTTCCCCAAGCACACTCAGCAAGTCCATGCCAGGAGGAAGGTGAGACAATGAAAATGCACCCATCCAATTCTCTTTGCTATTCGGTTGGCAAATCCAAAACCAAAGCAAATACAAAGCCAAACACATTTCTTAGCAAGTTCAGCTGTTGTCTGGACCTGGGGACTCTTGCTGGACGAATAGAGCCTGTGTTGTAAGAAGGAGCTGAAGAGGTCAAGGGGAGGTTTGAGAGCCTGCCCCTGGGCAATTACTCATAGCTCTTTATCAGTCTCTGAGCTTTCATGGTCACTAAACCTCACCACAAACATAGGAAATTACTTATCAAGTTATTTCTGCCCTGGGGGAGATTCAAGGGGAGGAGAGCTGTGCCACACAACATGATTCCTGCAGCAGGGAGCATGGCTGTTGATTCATTTGTCCTTCTGCCTCTGGCCCCTCTTCTGCACCACAGACCCCTTTCAGGCACAAGTCCAGGCAGAAGCTCAGCCCTGCTGAGGAGACATCATGTTTTGGCCAGCAGAACTGGTCAAGCATGAAGCAAAGCTTCTCAACAACAACTGAGGTTTGGAGGATGTGTCCTGCAGTGAGAGATTTATGGAGTTCAGCCTACTTAATGCAGCAAAGGTTAAGAAGCAACTTGTTCATGGGTCTGTAAATGCCTCTCCAAACAGTAGAGAATGAATGCTGTATGACTTCTTAATCTAGCAGTCAGAGGTAGAAAAACATCTAAGGACTGGAAGGTGAAACACCACTAAAGAAACAGAAGTGAAATGATGAGCATGTGTGAAGAAGGAGGGTCTGCATTTATTAAGAGCAATGGGGACAGCAAAAGAATAGAAAAGTTTAACAGAAAAGGCAAGAAAATCCCCAGCACTTCAGCCTAGCAATAGCTTGATTCATTTTTTTGAGAACTAAGAAGTGCCATTTAAATCTCAGTTTCAAGTTCTTTGCTGGAATGAATTAATGAAGTTCTCCGGCTGAGACATGAAACCAATCAGAATTCTTCATCATAAAAATCCCTCCAGCCCTGGAGCCATCTACTCCACCCAGGAGCAAATAATTTATTTCAGGGGCACACATTTAACCCTGTTTTGCAGTCAGCATCTTGGATCCTTCCAAGATGGGGATATGAAAAGCAGAAGGACCAGAGCATCCTGGTTATCTCTTTGGGCCACCAAAATGTGACAGCACTGCAATGGCCCTTCCAGGAACAGATTATGTGGAGACAAGACTAATTAGACATTCATTAAGTGCCTAACTCAGCACAGCACTTAAGCGCACATTTAACCTTCTCTCATTACAGTGTCACATCATCGTCCCTTTTAAAGCTCCAGCTCTGATTACAGTGAAGCCAGCTCACTTTTGGGAGGGTCACTGGGATTTTCAGACCATGAAGTCCCACTGCCCTGTGTTTCAAGAAGCTTTCCCATCTTCAGCCCCCTCGTCTCCTACCCCAAACTGGTGTGGGAGCCTATTCCAAGAATACCAACTTGCATTCCTAAAAGAGAGTTCACCTTTAAACATCAGGCCCTAAAACCAGTCTCTGCCTTCCTCCCATGTTGCCTGGGAGAGAGCCAAGAGAGATCTGATGATGGCCAAAAATAGTTCCCCTGTTTAATTGTCTTCTTCTAGAAAAAAATCCCCTGTTCAAGCCTTCCTGGAGTAGCAGTTGGAGGTAGCAGCAGCAAGGAGGGGAGAATCGGGGGGTAGGCTGTTGCTGCCAGTACATTTCCAAGTGTGTCTTGCTGATCCCCAGGACAAGCTCCATGTGCAGCAAGACACTGAAATATCTCCTGCCGCCTCTGCACCTTGACAGATTCTTCCCACCCCCACCACTGCCTGTGTAACCCCTGCAACGTCTGCGTGGGACAATGAGTGCAAAGAGGGTGTCTCACTAAACCCGGGAAGCAAATTTGGAACAGTCTCTCCTACCTCCAGGCATTGAAGAACAGATGCTGCAGACAAGACAAGGTCACTTCAGCAGTGTTACTTTATGAAGTCCCTTGTAAACGACCACAAACATCCCTATGTACCCGAACCAAGTGTAAACTCATTGACCATGAGTGAAATCAGGCTGTAAGTTAAGTTTCTTGAATGTCCTGGTAGCTGTGGAGCAACATGATCAGTGTACCCACTTCTCAGTCATGGCCAGGAGATCTGTGGTCTGGGTCAGTAGCAGAAGTTCACCTCCCAGCTCTGCTCTTTGGCCACCAAAGCCAATGTCCAGGCCAACAGATCTACTCCCAGCCTGCTCTTGAGTGTCTTCAGACACCATCTAATTCAACACACGGCCACATGCATATCTTCTCCATCCTTTGGTATACCAGTATCTAGGGATAGGGAGTGAACCTTTTCCAAGGGATCTCACCCACAGACTCTGCGAGCCAAAGCATGGCTGCTTCCAAGGCAGCATCTCATTGTAGCCTCTGTAGACTTGCACTCAACCATTTGCTTTGGAAATATCCAAGGTACAGAAGAGGCACATCAGGAAAAGTCAGTCTCCACATTTTGGAATGGTATCCAGGTATCTGGCAATTCCTTATGTGCTTTGAAAGTCATCAGGTTAGATTAGTACAACACACACATATACCTTTGTTCAAAGATGAAAGTGTGAAGATGGGCCCAGAAACAAAAAATTACTCAGGAAGCAGCAGGGGCCAGGGGCGGGAAGAAAAAACAAACAAACAAACAAAAAAAAAGCTTGTAGGGAAAAAAAACCCACTGCAAATACAATCAGGACAACAATGACAGCAATAACCAGCATCAGCACTTGGAAATCGGGAACGCTATCAAAATATTCCACCCACAAAATGCTGTTAAGTGATCACTGGCTCTCTGTCCAAATTGGATCTCGCCTCCATCTTCCTGATCAAGCCTTTGCAAAAATCAAAACAGACGCAGTGACAGACAGAGCAGCACATGGAGAGGCTGGGCAGCCTGCAAGCATCATTTCTATGTAGATGGCATCCCACCAGTGAAGATGATAATTCTGTATCCTCAATATGGAGCAGATGTGAGCAGCCAGCAAAAAATTATCTACGCTCTCTACAAATATTTGACACCCAAAAAGGATTTTGATTCAGCCACCTTTGAGCCTCTTTCATATTTATTTTCTGGGAACATTCAAGCACTCAAGCTGGACTAGGAGAGATCTTTACAAAAGCCAATATTAAGCTTGAATGCTTCAGGATTTGCTGAAAATCTTATTTCAAATTTCACCTTTGGTTGCAATGAAAAAGGTCATACTGCTTGGGTTGAATGCATAAATCATCCAATCAGCAAATGCAAGGCATGACACATGACTTAACAAAGCTTGCATCACTCCGAGGAGGCAGCCAACACAGTACTCCTCACAAGCTGTTCACGCAGGAGAAAAGGGGATTGCAAAGAAACCCGAAATCTGGAGAGTGAATATTGCTGTGTGCTCATAGCCATGGAGGGAGGCACGGCTGAAGAACTAATTTGCAGGATTTATGGCTCGGCTGTGTGCCTTCACGTATTGATTCACAGATCAGTGAGAAACAAAATCTCTCCCAAAATACACTGACGAAAGCACTAGTACCTGATCATATACTAATCTCTCAGCTAACGCCAGGCTGCGGTCTGCAAGAAAATCATGCTGCACAGCTTGGACCTGTGCCTGGTAACCTCCTTCCTACTGCAAGCAAATTTTGCCTCTTTTTCCCCCTGCCTTGAGCAAGTCCCCCCTGATTGGGGGCAGCTGAAAAAAGCAGGCAGGAGCCCTAAAGTCCAGACCCAGCCAGATGCCAGCTTTCTCCTGGTGGTAGAGGACACTTCAGTCCAGCACCTGAAGAAGATGAGACCCTGGGAGAGGGGGGTCAGGTGTGGGTTTGAACCTCGCCGAATTGGAGGCTTCCCTCCCTGCTGCCCAGATTCCTATTTAGCACCACACCTCCGCTTTACATAACCTGCCTGCTGGCAGGTGGGACAGGAGCTGAGGATAAATACATCAGAGTGGATCTAACACAGGTGCTGAAATAAAGGATTCACTTTCAGACTCCCTGATTCCCTTCGGCTTTGCATGGTACCGTAGCACTAGCAGAGACCATGCTGGATCTCTGGAAGGAGCATTGCCCTCCTCAAATCAGTGCCCAGATCAGACCTGAAAGGTATCTCACCCTTATTCATAACCCTTTTTGTCATGCCTCTCCCACCTCCCTACTCCCTTTCCAGCCCATATCATACTCAAGCTCATCAACAAAACACTGATGAAATAGCTGAGGAATGAGCCCCAGCAAAGGCACATGTGCAGCAAGTAATCCCACAGAAGCAGCATGGTGAGTTTTCTTTCTGAAAGTCTCCAGAAGGAAAATGAGGCTGAGAACAAAATGAGCGTGCCTTGTGTTGCCATTCCCTTGAACCAGACCTGAGGATTAAGTTTTTCCCATGAATTAAAATGGTTGATAGGGCTGCTGAGTGCAACCCGCCTCGGGAGGTAGCTTGGATCCTGGCTTTTCTAGGACATCTGTAATTAAGTTGGAAAACTGCTCGCCCTCAGGTAAGACTCTTCTCTCAGCAGCTCTGAGGCTGCAGAACTAAAACAAGCAAGGCACAAGCCCCAGGAATTAATGAAACAGTTTGGGGTGTATTTGGGAGAAGCTGCTTTGCGATTTCAGTCACAGGCTCATAAAGGGCTATCGAGGATAAGCAGACCTGCCTATCAATTAGGAAATAAGGTTTTCATACCAGGCATCCGCAGACTCCGACACAGAGGTGATGGGGACAGCGTGAGACCCAGGAGAGCAGAGCCCAACCAGCCCTCCCTCCCAAAGACCCTCAGCCGCCCTCCACTCACCCAGAAACTCCACTCCGCTGCTGTCCTTAGGGCTGCTCATGCAGTTCTCCAAGTAAATTCCATCCTTATAGCAATCTTCCTTCTTCCTCGTGAGCCCCAGGATCTCGCTGGCCTGATCTAGGACCTCCCCTCCTGAGCAAGAGCATGGGGTCTGCATAATGCCGCACGGATGGGAGCTGCTGCTGATGGCCAAGCATGCGTCCAGCCATTTGCAGAGCATCTGGCAAGCGGCTTTGCTAGGGTTCCTGTTGCCCACCACGAGGTACTCCACTGAGAAATCCCTCTCCTGAGCCTTTGTGGGCTTCCACCGCACGGGCCAGCTCTCCACCCCTGGTGGCGTGGTCTGCTTCATCTGGAGGAATTGCTTGTTGGACTGGAGGAAGGCATAGCGGGTGGACCCATCACAGAGCTTCAACACATCATCGAAGCTCTCCATGCCCAGGTAGGTGCGGGTGGACTCCAGGAAGGAGTCGAACTGGTAGGTGCGGATGTGCTGGTGGTCACATACGCCAGTAGGTTTTAGGATCTTCATGTACAAAGTGTACCTCCGAGGGTCAGGGTTCTGGATAATCCAAGAGCAGAGAGAGGAGTTCAATGGGAAGACGGCAAAGGAGGAGAAATACCCAAAGAATTTCCCCTGGACCAAAGTGGTGCAGGGAGTTTGTGCCAGGTCCAGAGCGACCACGGTCCACACAAAGTAGAGTGGCGATACCAAAAGCAGGTTCAGGGCAGATCCAATGCTCCTCATCCTAGGTCTCTGGTCCTCTGGAACTCAAAGTAAATGTCAAGCAGGCGCCAGATCCTGGACATAACAGGGACCAGCTTAGAGGAAAAGTGAGAGTTTAAGAGGCTCTGGATCCGAAATCAAGCCAATCCTCCCATGTCTGGATTTGAGCTCCCTCCTGTGGCCATAAAGAACACCTGGAAAAAAAGGGAAGGAAGGGAGGAGGGGAGAGAAAGAGAAGAGATTTGGGATTTGGGTTTTTTGGTGGTGCTGTTTGTTGGGTTTTTTTATTAACCCTTTGCAAGGCTGAGATTCCACACGGCATCCCCAGTCCCAGTACATCTTTACTGGGGGAAGATGCAGCCCCATGTCACCATCCCCATGCTAGGTTTGGGGGTGTCCCCATCCCTGGGATGTCCTAGCCCCCAGGAGGGGCCCCAGCTGAGACTCACAGTGGAGGGGACAACATAATTGTGACCCCGCTTCTCCAGCACCCTCTGCTGAGCTGAGGAGAGCCTTTGCAGTGATTTCTAACCATCTCCCCAAAGCAAATACCACCTATTCCTGGTTTAGGGAGTTTCTACCCCTCCCCATCCCAAGGGAGCCGGGCTGCTGGTTCAATGCAGACTTCAGGCTGCACCTGGGGAGGGTGGGCTGGAGGTCGGCATGGACAGGTGGGCTCTGCCTCCTCTCTTCCTCCTGCCAGCCCTTGTATTTTTGCTTCTTTCTCTCTCTCCTGTTCTTTTTCCTTCCTCCTCTTCCACCAAACCAGTGCAGGAGAAGGGAGCTGTTGTTCAGTACCCCAACCCTGGTCTAACCCTGAGCCCAGACAGGAGGCCAGGGCTGGAAGGAGCCCTGCACTCAGTACAGGAGGAAGAAAGGGTGACAGAGGCAGATTTTAGGTCTTCCCACATCAGGCAGCCACCTCGCCTTTCACCCCTGCATGCAGGACACCCCAAAGCCTGCAGTACTGTAGCTGGGCATAAAACATCTCCAAAGAGTGTGAGTCCTCCCTGCCACCCCCAGGACCTCCTTCAGACCCACAAAACCCTTCAGCAAAAGTAATATCACTCTTGTATTGCCCTATGGAACCCATTCCTTGCAACCCTTTGTAACCCAGATCTCCTTTTCAGCCCAACTGCCCAGACCCCTGTGCCCCCCTCCATGCCGAAGAGACTCCTGCACCCTCTGCACTCTTCTATGTCACCCTCTTTCTTACCCCACCAAGAAGACCCCCTATGTGCTCCCTCCTCCCCATCTCCCCTCTTTCCAGGGGAGGAGAAAGAAGGGTAAGCACCATCAGTAGCAGTATTGTCTTCCTTTTGTCCCCCTGCCCCATGCAATGTGCACCCTCATGTTTGGGGATGGGGCTTATTAACAGATGCAGGAGTTGACAGGCAGGAGGGGCAGACCCTCTGTACGTGGGGCAGAGCTTCTCCCACTGCTGTGCATACAGCCATGGCTCTTTTCCTTCTCACCTTTCCAGCTATTTTCTTTCCTGCCCTCTTGGCTTACCCCAGGCAGAGAAAATCGACATTCTCCCCTTGGGTGAGGTTTGCCCTGGCCCTGCACCACTTGTTGCCTCCAAAACAGGGCTGCTACCCAATTTTAAAAGAACAGATCGGACCCATGGCAGGGAGGTTTCCCTTACCAAGTGAGACTTCTGCCTTGATTTCAGGAGCCTCTGCGGTCCACAGCTTAGTGAAAAGCAAGCATTCAGGGCATCTGCAATGAAGCTTGAGTGCAAGCAGCCCAACTCCTGAGATGCTAGCACTGTCCTGAGCTGCAACCCCAAAATAATTCAGATCATATGGGATGTGTTTCTCTGTGATCAGGGACCACAGTGGCATTGCCAGGAAGGAATTAGGGTGAAAGTCTACGAAGAGGGGCACCTGCTGCAAAGGGAGGAGGGAAATGTACCTTCTCCATTGTAGCCACTGACCCTCCTCACAGCCCCATGGTGTCCACACTGCTGACCCCCAGTCCTGCCCTCTCCCAGTCCACTGCCAGGCTCTGCCTTCCCAGACTGCAAACAGAGGAAGATTTCACAGCAGCCAACTTCCCAGCAAATCTACAATTCACACAGATCCTGCCCCCTGCCCCCCCTATAACAGGAGAGACTGAAAAATAAGAGAGGAAGCCCATAGACCATTCTGTGCATCTTGGAGGAGATAAGAAGCCAAATGCATCTCCACATTCACCCTTTGGTTTCTCTCCTCGCTCTATATCAAAGCCTTATCTTTGCATCACCCCTCTTCTGCAAAAGCCTTTTTTTCTGGGGAGGAAAGGGTTAGGTAACTCGAAAGTCAGATCTGCTATTTGCAAACTGTTCTTCATCTGAGCTTCAAATCACTGCAGACTCTTCCAGGAGATTCCTGAGTGTCTGTCGGACCTGACACTAATCAGCATGGAGTCCAAATGCATTTGCACTTAAATTTTTTAGAAGTCAGGTCCCCACTCCTGACAGTGGTTTGCAGCCTGCAAAGCTCTGCAGTGCAAATCTCCCCGTGCCAGACTCCTGCCTGCCTTGGGGAGCGGAATTCAGGAACGCAGCCTGCTTAGCGGATGCAAAGCAGTGCTTGCTTGCAAAGAAAACCACAGGCATCAACTAAACATCCTATAAATTTCCAGAAAGGTCATCCTGATTAGCAGGAGGGGTTACTTGCAAATGACTGTGAATGCCTTAAATATCAGCTTTGGTAACTGAAAGGTGCTTGCTTAACTGAGACTCTGAAAGGGACCACTGGTTCGCCTCTCCCTTGCTGTAGGGCAGTGCCTGAGCAGCTCATGTTGTTTGCAAGCGGGCATAGCCTTTGCAAAGCCAAAGTCTATCCGATCTTTTCACCCATGAGCCAGCCAGGGATCATCTTAACCTCTGGTCCAGACCATGAAGAAACCTCTCCGGGTTGGAAGCAGGAGCCCGCGGTGCTTCCGTACCAATGAGATGATTAGGAGACAGAGGGCATACACCGAGATCCAGTCCCTAACGGTGATTCAGTGTGTGGGATTCAGCCCAAGCCTCCTGCTCTTCACAAACCCATTTTTTTCTGACACTGGCTACAGTCCGGCTGCTGAATGAGGATGCAGTAAGCACAAAATGCATTCCCCCTCCCCACCCCTCTTTGGGAAAAGCACCGTAAAAGCCAACAAACTTTAACTAAACAGACCCGTTAATGGGACGCTGCGCTATGGTTGTTAGGTCTCAGAATTGATTTCCCCTGAATGCAGTCCCATCTGGAAGGTTTTGCCATAAGGAACATAAACATATTTTTTCTTCTTCAACTAATACTTGCTGAACTGGGAATCTTAGACCAGAAATGAATAGACAGAACACCCTCCCCACCTGGATCTTTGGCTTAACACGTGTTGGACCTGGCAGGGACGGAAGGTGCAATGGGCAGTTGACTGGCTGTTGCATTTCAGCAGAGACATCCATCTTCAACACTTTCTAATCCAGAAAAACCCCAAGGGGGACATATACCAGAGTCTTCAGCCTGCAGCTGGGGAAGTGATATTAAATGCATGAAAAGACAGATTATTCCAGTGTTGGAGATAACGTACCTATGGCACACAGGCAAATTTGCCCGTATTTCCACGGTTGTTGCCACAGCTAGTGTCTAGGTAGCCTGGCTATTTCTGTGATTTTATGTGATGGGAGACATCCATGCCCGGTCCCATCCCTCGGCTCCAACTTGGAGTACATGCCATCCTTCCTGCCCGCTCCTTCCAGTGCTGTGCCTGGGAGATGGGTCTAGCAGAGAAGCCTTTTCTGGAGTAAAGCTTGGGGACAGAAGGTGACCATGGAGTACCTTGGGCTGTCTCTTGCCTCCATTTCTCAAGGACAAACCAAAGGCAAAAAATATTGTCTTCTCTGTGTGTGTGTGCCCCTGGCAGAAAGCTGTTGTTCATCCCAAGCAACTCACAGAAAGAGGCTGACAAGTTTGGTCCAAATGGCCCTTCTGCCTTTGTTGCCTTGTGCAGGTGTTAGAGATGAGGAAGAAGAGGGTTATGAAGAGATGTGAACCACTGGCATGGCTCCTGCACCTTCGCACGACTGCACAGAGCCTTGGTAATTTTTTCTACCTCCTTGCTGAGTATTTGCCGTCCCACCCTGGCACCCATCGGAGCAGGCATGGTTCAGAAACACAACCCGAGACAGACCTTCACAGCTTAAACAAAACAGGCAGAAACTCAACCACATGTTACACCTGGCACCTGGGCTGCCCAAAGGGTTTAGGCATCCAGTTTGCACTGGTCCCAGTGAATTTTGGAGCCTGCAAGCCATGGTGAGCTGTTTGGTGGTGCACCCTATTTCCCTGCAGTAATGGTAAACCAAGATGATCCAGGCCTGAGACTGGAGTTTTCCACCACTCATGTCTCTGTTTGCTTTCTGCACAGATTTGCATGTCCCAAGCACACCCCATGCCCATCCTGGGGATGCAGGCAGCACGGGACATGTGTCAGCAGGGAGGGATCAGGGCATCCCCTGACTCTGCCTACAACTGCCTTCACCCTCTGCCTGAATAGCCCCATGTGCCAATTCACCCCATCCCACCAAGACCTTCCAGATGGATTTCTCCAAATTGATGCGTCCGACTGTAGCTGTGCCCCCAGCATAAGGATTTCAGCTCTGCACGAGCAGGAGGAGCCCATGAAATGCAGGCAGTGCTGCAATGTGCTCTGCTTTGCAGAGTCTATGCATTGCACAGGGTCCTCCCACGCGGGAAGGGCAGCCTCCACGGTGGTGCATCTACCACCTTCCTCACTTGTGCTGGTGACACGGGACTTTTGGTGCAGCATCCTGGATCTGGCCAATGGAGGGCACTCTTAGACATACACACAAACACACACACACACACACACACACACACACACACAAACACTCCAATGGAAAAAAAAGAGGAAAAAAATCAAAACAATGACTGCAGAGAGGGCATCCTTCCCCACTGCTGCCTGTAGGATCTCTCCCAACACCTTCACCCTGATCTGCCCCCACTAGCTCAGCCATGCCCCAACTCCCCTCTCTGCCCACTGGCTCAGATGTGCTATCGTCCAAGATTTACCTCCCTCTGCTTTTCCTTCTCCTGACCTTGGTACACGGCTGACATCCCAGCAGGGTGAAAACCACTCTCATCAAGCTAATCCTCCTTTCCTGGGGCTTCCCATTTCCCTGTAAGAAGTCCCCAGATAACAAACAAAATATCCCTTCTGCCAGAGGCAGAAAATCGCCTGGCTCTGAAAAGCTCAGTCCCTTGCCACTGTGAGAAAACACGGGAAATGAGTATGCTCTGTCCTTACTCACAGGGAACTGCTAGCAGGGAAAAAAAAAAAAAAAAAAAAAGAAAGAAAAAAGCTGCAATCTCTTGGAAATCTTCTTTTTGCTACTGAGGTGGGTGAGTGAAGCACGGTGGAAATGCATAGAAAAACACGGTGGCATCTGTGAACCGACAGAACACAGAGGAGTCAAGGAGGGCTTGGACCTGGCTGTCATTTGGCTGCAGTGGCTCTACTGGGCTGCAAGGAGAGGAGTTAGCCCTAGATAGCACCTAGAGAGGGATGGAGCTTAGACAAGTCCCAGAGCAGTGCCTTTTCCATAAAATTAGTGCTCAAAATCAGGTTTTTCCTTAGCATTATTTTTAATGATCCATTTTCCTTCTCTTCTGTTTTCTGTGAGTATTTACTTGACTCTGGCACTTCCCAGTGACAGTTTGTCTATAGAGATTCATGCTTATTTTCTGGCACAGTGAAAACTAGGACCTGAAAGAGCAAAGGATGACTTGGTGGATATTGCAGGATTGGGAAATCCTTTAGGTCTCACCCTGACTTCAATGCACATCCATTTTCTGGAGAGGCATTTCAGCCATGGAACATCTCCTGGAAACGCTGCTAAACCAGTTCCAGCTGGAGCTCCCCAGGTCTGGACAGATCTACCTTTGGACCAAATGCTGAGAGCTGAACTCAGACAAAGCCCCGTTGGGAAGCAAAGAAAAGCAGACAAGGGTCAGATAGATGAGAGTCCAACCCTGCCCCCCTCCTGCTGTTTCACTTGCCAAAAACATATTTCTGCATGGACCCCTCCAATCTGGCATATCTGCTCCACTGCTGTAGAGACTGATGTACTGCCCAATGCCTCTATCCATCTCAGTCTCCCGAGTGCAGAGAAAGCCCGATTCTTACCTGCCTGCTGTGTTAATAAATTATATTTATACACGCTAGCATCCTTCATCCCAAATCTTTTTCAGCTCCAATCTGGAAAGGCACCTGCTTTAGGAGGGGACTCCAGCAGATGTAACAGCCTGCAGGAACAGCGTGAATAAGGTGGGAAATATTTGGTACTGTGACAGGGATTGGCTTGTAGGGACAGAATCCTGGTCCCACTTTGATTTTCAAAGGCTGGAAGTGGGGATTTTGGGAGAGGGAGGTTGAGAGGTGATATATAGAAATGGATCATACTGGGATGCCCCAAGAGGCTTTCAACCACAATGAGGAAACTCCAAAGCCCCTGAGCTTTGGTTGAACCATTCCATCTCTGATGAACTTCAACACTGACCAGATGGGGAGACACTATCAGGGGGAGCCAGAGGCTAGATTTTAATCCCGGCTCCAGGATTTGTGCACTTTCTCAGTTAAGCATCTCTGCCAATCCATGTTTCAGTTTTCCCACCTGAAAAGATAAATGTAAGAAGCATCCTCTGCTTTTCTCTGGTGCTCTGTGATCTGAAAAGCTCCAGCAAAGTGCTGAAGACGGTGATTCATTTCCAACCCACTAGGATTTCATCCTGAGATGAGATTAACAACCTTAAAGACTGCTCCAGATAATGTTAGTTGAAGATGGGCCCATAGGTAAAACTCTCAGGCAGGGATGTAGGCAGTTCAGGATCAGTTCCTGGGTCTTCATCTATTTTGCAGTGAGTAGGAGCAGGAGACAGCTGAGCAGAAAGACTGGACCCTAAAATCTAGGACCTGGTAAAACTTCTGTACAGAAAAGCCCAGCAGACAAGGAGGGCCAGATGTGCTAAATCTGGTCCCAGATGTGGCTGCTGGAGGGAAGTGGGCCCAGGGCTCTCCAGCACCTTCTGTTGGGTCCAACACAGCCTCAGACAGATGTTGTGTGTGCACTTGGTGTCTTTTAAACATCACCTCAGCCTGAGCTGCAGCCGTGGTTTTGTCCTCAGCTTTCCTCTACGCAGGTACAATGTTATTGGCATGGCCTGTTTGGGAGTACTACCAGGACTGGCAGTTTCTCAAGGACTTCATGACAGAGGGATGGGTTAGATGCCATTGCAGAGCAAAGTCAAGGAGCCTATGGGGTTCTTGGCAGAAGGCAGCTGATGGAGGTCGTCATAATGTTACATCTTTCTCTGCCTCAGTTTCCCATTAGCAAAGCAGATTTAAACTCTAGTTAACAGTGGTAAGGTACAGTCTGCTGTGAGTTTAGGCTGGTCATTGCTCCACACTGTTCCCAGGCATTTCCTCACTTCCAGGGGAATACACAACTCTTCTGATCCCAGTAAGATCAGCCTTTCCTCCACCAAACAAACCCTCTGACTGCCCTAGTTCCCATCCATCCCCACCAGTGCTACCACCTGAGGAGCAACGCACATTGCCAAAACCACCTTGGATTCTACACCAGCAAATTCTATAAAACTCCCGCTTCCCCTGTTGCTTTATTTCTGCCCGTTAGTGCTCCGCAGCCAACCCTTTGGGCTCTTTTCCCCCATGCTCCCACCCTGCTCCTGGGTGTGAGGGTTACACAAGAGGGCCTTTGAGGGCAAGGTCATCCTAATGAATGGCAGAAAGCAGGCAGGGGCTAGACCACTTCCATTGCAGCTCATTCATGCGGGGCACCAGGATGCGATTGATTGGAAATTCAGCTGGAGGTTAAAAGCATTGGTGTTAGCTGGGGAGCTAAGTGGAAGCCCCCGGGGAGAGGGGATGGTTAGGGGGGGCTGTGTGTGCATGCTGAGGCTCAGGTTTGCATGAGTGCGTGGGCAGAGCAATGGTTGGCAAATCCAAAACTGGGCTTTGCGATTCACGGGGTTGCACAGGCACAAGCCAGAGCTAAGTACACGTCCTGATGCTGCTCACTTATGTGTCCTGCATAAATCATATGCACCAGGGCTCATTTGCTGGCCCCTGAGGCCAAGAGCCTTGACACAGATCACATCCATGTGGCTAAATTGCTTATCGCCCAAAGCAGAACAGCCTTGCCACAGTGCCTAATGCTCTCTCCTGACCATGCCCAGGCATGGTCTGGGGTGGTTGTTGTTGGCTGGGGCCAAAACCTTGCCAGGAAGTGTCCTGAGATGTGTAGACAGTGATGGGATGGTGTTTCAGGCCATATACTCGCCTTATGGAGTTACTGGTGCAGAGATGGCTACAGAAGATAAAGGAAAAGCTGGTGCCTTGGCCAAGGCATATGGAGCTCTGCTCCCGCCCAGTCTGGCCAGACCCTCTGGGACTGAATACCAACTGGATTTGGCCCTTTGCCTGCCCCACGGCAGCCTGGACCTGGGATGGCCAAAGGAAAAGAGAGAAAAGGGGTGAAAACCCAAATAGCTGGTTTTGCAACCAGCTCCAGACTAGGATCTACACTAGCTCAAGTCCTAGTGCTTGTCTCAGCACCAGGAAAATAGATTTCTACTTTGTTGTCCTTCAGCTCCTTATGTGACTGGGTATGATCAGCAGCAGGGGATGACCACAACCAGAAGCCTTTGACGCACCCTGGATGTACGGAAGTTTCAATGCATGCTCTTCATCTGGCTCCTTCCGTGGCTTTGTGCTCTCTCTCAGTGACCATGCCTCAGTTTCCCCATCTGATAAACAGCATTGATATTACCCCAATGATGGGGACAGATTTCCTAAGCAGCAGCTGGGAAAAGAAGGAAAGACTACATCAGGATCCAATTTTACAGCAGCCCTGAAGGTGCACCATACTCAGTTTTTGAATGCTGCTGTCTCAGCACAGTTAAAACTGGATTGGGAATGTTTCCCCTTTTGACAACAGGAATTCAGCTCATAATTTTAGGCATTCAGTTACCAAAGCCCAGTGAGGATGTCTTTAAATTGCACATAGAAGGACAGTAAGATGGTATTGCTCAGATTTGCAGTTTTCCTGTACCTCTCAGCAGGAGGGAGATGGAGATTCAGGTTGGGCCTAAAACAGACACATGAAATACAGGTCCTTTTAGTAAAAGCAGAACTGTGACCCTTGCTTGCCTTATTTTCACTCTCCATAGAGTGAGCAGCACAACAGAGCTTGACCTACAGGACTGTGCTAGCTATGGGAGTGATTCCAGCTGCTTCTACACAGCCTGAAAAGAGGGGCTTTGAAGTCTTCTGATAGCAAACTTCCCCATGGCATGGAGAGGGCAGAAATACCTGAGCTTGACCAGAGTGTGGGACTTTTCAACCAAGTTGAGCACAGACCCTGAAGGTGGAGAGAATCAAGAACATACCAGATCCCCTTTAAAACCCCAAGTTTCAGTGGTGTTGGATCCAGCCATGACCTTGAAGCAGCAGAAGTCTGCAACCTGAACTTACAAAACAAAAGAATGATAAATATGTGCATTTCTACAGCACCTTGTCTCCAAGGTCCTCGAGGGACATGGGGAGCAGCAGTGAATTAAGCCTCATGACGCAGAAAGCCATCCTTACTGGCCCCAAAGGCCACACACAAACAAAAGGAAGTACTTCTTCACACAGCTCATAATTCAATTGGGGACCTCATTGTTACAGGATGCTGCAGAGGCTAAATGTATAAAAGACTGCCAAAATGGATTAGAGAATTTGTGGAGGACAAGTCTATCAGTTCCTATTAAACATGACGGGCTGGATGCAACTGCCAGTCTCAGAAGTGTCTACTCTTCTTTGCCTTTCCTTCAGTCTTTCATTGTGCATTGAGACGGAGTTGGATGGCCCTGGGTCAGGGCGATCTCCAATATCAATACAACCTGGCGGGTGAATGGGCTGAGAGCAGCCTTGTGGAGAAGGACTTGGGGATATTGGTGGATAAAAATTGGACATGAACCAGCAATGTGCTCTTGCAGCCCAGAAAGCCAATTACATCTTGGGCTGCTTCAAAAGAAGTGTGGCCAGCAGGTCAAGGGAGGGGATTGTCCCCCTCTACTCCACTCTGGTGAGACCCCCCTGGAGTGCTGTGTCCAGCTCTGGGCTCCCCAGCATGAGACAGACACGGACCTGTTGGAGCGGGTCCAGAGGAGGGACACAGAAATGATCAGAGGGCTGGAACTCCTCTGCTGTGGAGACAGGCTGAGAGAGTTGGGGTTCTTCAGCCTGGAGGGCTCTGGAGACACCTAACTGCAGTCTTTCAACATATAAAGGGGGTTTATAAGGAAGATGGAGAGAGGCTTTTTACCAAGGCCTGTAGTGACTAGACAAGGGGTAATGGTTTTAAACTGAAGGACGGTAGGTTTAGACTGGATATGAGGAAGAAATTTTTTACAATGAGGGTGGTGAGACACTAGACCAGGTTGCCTAGAGAAGCTGTGGATGCCCCATCCCTGAAGATGTTCAAGGTCAGTGGATGGGGCTTTGAGCAACCTGATCTGGCTGAAGATGTTCCTGCTTATTGCAGGGGTTGTGCGGAATAGATGATCCTTAAAGATCCATATGAAACCAACCGCCCTATGATTCTGTGATTCTATGACCTTTGCTCCTTCCCTAAATAACCATTCTTGCCTTTATTATAGAGAGGTGCAGGGATATTAGTAACCACCCCTAAGCCACAAGACGCATGTCCATACTGCTAAACAAACCACGGCCAGAGCCTGAAACTAAATGGAATGTCACAAGTCACATCCATATTGCTAAACTCCCCTAACAAAATGGGTTGGCCTGATCTCCGTCCTCCTGTTCAGTCTGCTGTGTCCTGCATGGTGCCATCACACTGCTCGGGAGAGCAGTCATGGGGATGGTTATCTGCCCTGACCTAAACCTTTCTGGATTGTCCTGCCCATACCGATGCAGTGCCATGCCTGAGCTAACCATGCTGGACACCAAAGGGTACCTGCCTGCTCTTCTCCCTGGAGACACCCTCCCCCCTTCTCCTTGCAGACTCCTCAGGGCAGAGACTGCCTTCCACACTCCCCTATAACAAATCCTAAGAAGCTCGAATGTAGACAGGCTGGCAGAGGGATGCAATCATAGCACAAGCGCTAACGAGCCGGATTATTCCTTGCTTCTCATCTATCAGCCTCATGACAAGCAGTTCAGGATTTGCATAAACGGCACAGATGTACGCTTGTCCCCTTTTCAGTCTTCTCTCCAGGAATCCTTGAGTGATGTGACATGGGAGGGAAGATGGCTTACTGGTGAGGGGCAAACATGGAGGTTATTGGGAAGCAAAGGACTCCTCTCTTCTCACTTTCTTGGGCTTTATTTAATGGTAGGAGATGATGGAGGATGTTATGGAGTGATTTGTGCGGCATTGAGAATGTGCTGGTTTGGGGCTGGGGTTAGTTAGCTGTCTGTGTGCAGCCATGATGAAGATGAAGGATTGAAGGAGGATGGTTTATATTTATGCTGAGAAGGGCTCGTGTGGTGCTTCATCACAGGGATGACAGCAGAATCTGTGATTTTTACATGCTCCTTTATTTGTATGGGTTTTCATTTCTGGCTCGGAGGACAGGCAGACAGAACTGGAGTGAAGAGCTGGAGGGGAGCTGGAGGTCTGCAGACAACAGGCAAGGCTCCAATTTAGGTTCCTACCCAAGACCTAGGAGGGCATCCCAGCTACAAAGCCACATGCAGGTGATTCTGCTTCCCATTTCCTCCAGAGGAAGATTTTGAGACTGTTCCTTCTTCTTTCAGCCCGGCACTGTTTATAAGAGACCTTGCTGTAGTAGCATGCCCAGACCCAGGTGTTCCAGAGCAGCCCTGCAATGACAAACCACATGTGCAGCCCAGGAACCAGCCTCAGGAAGCCAGGAAAAGCAGGAGAGATGAGCAGTCCTTCTAGGAATGTGCCAGGAGATGAGGATCATTGCCTTTTTTCCCCCAGAGGGTAGGTTGACCCAGCAGAGTGGGGCAGAGTGGATGTCCTAAGTCTCCCAGGACAATACCTGGAGGGCCTGTGGCATCTCCACATTGAGTGGCAGGCTGAAATCCAGCACAGGTTGGTTGCAAATGACAGCCCCCACCTCGTGTGAGACACAATGAGCAGATGGCCCTCCTTTTGTTCCTAAAGAACAGAAATTCACATGCCAACTAAATGCTAATTTGCCCTTTTTGCTGTCTGTCTCCACAGGCTATGTCTATACTACTGAACGAAACAGAGCAGGGGCTGTTCTTTGGCTCTGGGGCCAAGCATGGCACAGCTTGCAGCCGCACACCTCGGCTCTCCTCCCCTGTGAAACAGGCTGGCCTCATCCCACAGACCTGCGGGAGAGAGTCCCTTGGCTCAACCATCTACCAGACTGTGTCCTGGCACCGTCTTGGGCCAAAACTGCACCAGGAAGCATGCAAGTAATTAAACGGTCTGGATAATCACGGGACCGCACTCATGCCCACATTTAATCCCTCATTTATTTACGAGGATAGACATAGCCTCCGAGGGAGTGAATGGACAGGACCAGCAAAGGGTTTGTGCTCTTGGGTTTCACTGGAAGAACTGAGGGCAGGTAGAGATCTGCCCACAGGGAGCAAATCCAGGTACAACCTCTGTTGGTTCAGGTGGACCTTTGCATTGCAGCCACATCAATGGGGGACCTTGGCTCTGTCTTACCCAGCTCTGCACATAAATTGGGAACTTTGGCCTTGAGAGAAGACTGTGAACCCTGCCAGCCCCACCATGGCTAATTAGAGCACTCCCTTCATCACTCAGCATGCCTGACCCAACCAACCAGATGAGGAAAAACATTAATCCAGCTCCTCCTTTTTGTCAGGGCTGCTCATTGACATCTCACAAAGGGCCGGTGAACATGGATAGGATGGGTTGATCCTGGTTAGGCGAGCAGAAGCATAATGTTTGCTGCCGATGCTTTTCATGAGAACTGGATTGCTGCTTTTTCTCTCTCCCTCTCCCTCCTTCCCCTCTTCTCCTTTGCCTTTGCAAAGTGCGACAGCGTGGGGATGAATCGCCTGATTGTGTGCTCCTCTTTCCCCCACCACGCCGCACCAACAGCAGGGTTGGGGGATGGAAAAGGAGCCCAGCTGCTTCTTGTGGGCTGTTCTCTCTCCACCCACCAGGCACTTTAAATCAGACACAAATTAACACCAACTCCTGGCATCCCTTATTAATCGGATTGGCTCAGTGTTAGTTTGCCTTGCTTCTATCTTCTATTTTAATATTTCATTATTTTTTTTCTCAAGCTCACCTTCCTGAAGAGCATACCTAACAATAACAGCAATGCACTGGAGAGCAGGGATGGCTCTTGAGCTGTTAGAGGTGGTGATCATCTCTCATTTCTCAAGCTTTAAAACATGCACCATGCCCCAGTAGGGGACAGCAATCCCTTGAATGTCTCATTTCAGCAATCTTTTCCATCCACACTGCTCTCTAAGCATGTTTCAAGGAGAAACCCCATGCACACCGTCATGAACATGATGAAATGCAGCTACCTTTAGGATACAGTGCATCTGTCATTTATCATCTGATAAGAAACTTATGTAAGATCTCTTCTCCTAGCATAGGACATCGAGGTAGCTAAGATTTGACTGCCTCATGTGGGACGTAGTGGAGGTAAAATCCTGACTCCTGGGTAGCCACAGGTCACCATTCTCTCCAGAAGTGCCACAGTGACTTAAACACAAGGAGGTGTTCTCACACCCTGGGGAAGTTGGTACCAACAGGGTCTCTGACCCTCATCATAGTGGGGCACCGTGACCAGAGTCTAAAGAATAGCCATTACTGATGGAGGCACAAACATAACTTCGCGACTTGTCCTTGGAGCCCCAAGAAACAAAGTACTAAGAAAGGGCTGTCATGGCTGGACCTTCAAGAGCAAAGATGAGAAGGACTGTATCCACTCACTAACCTCCTGTGCTGGTTTTAGCTGGGATAGAGTTAATTTTCTTCATTGTAGTTGGTATGGGGCTGTGTTTTGGATTTGTGATGAAAACAGTGTTATTGCTGAGCAGTGCTTGCACAGAGCCAAGGGCTGTTCTGCTCCTCACCCTACCCCACCAGTGAGGAGTCTGGGGGGGCACAAGGAGTTGGAGGGGACACAGCTGGGACAGCCGACCCCGACTGACCCAAGGGATATTCCAGACCATATCACGTCATGCTCAGCATATAAAGCTGGGGGAAGAAGAGGGAAAGGGGGGACTTTTGGACTGATGGCATTTGTCTTTCCAAGTCACCATTACGTGTGATGGAGCCCTGCTGCCCCGGAGATGGCTGAACACCTGCCTGCCCATGGAGAGTGGTAAATGTATTTCTTACTTTGCATTTCTTGCATGTGCAGCTTTTACTTTACCTATTAAACTGTCTTTATCTCAACCTGCAAGTTTTCTCACTTTTACTCTTCTGATTCTCTCTCCCATCCCAACATGGGGGGGAGTGAGTGAGCGGCTGGGTGGTGCTTAGTTGCTGGGATTAAACCATGACAATCTCCTTTGCTGCTCCCAGGAACACTGGAGCATATGTCCTCAAAGCTTGCTATCCACCAAGTCTTTCCAGCTTTGCAAATCCTCTGGTCTTTGTGTGCCCTGCCCCTCTTATACCTTTGGCTTGTCAGTCCCCATGAGCAATATGCACAGTGGAGGCAAGATGTTAGGAGTAACTTATGGGTTTCCTGCTGGATGACCATGCTTAGCTAAGGAATTGGCTGGTTCCTCTCTGCTGTCTGTATGGCCATGTTTGCCAAACCACTCCATCATCCAGCACGCACAGTTCGTCAACTGTAAAACCTTTTGTGGATTTCCGTCTCTGCAATATTCGTTTCTTAGCAACTCTGTTTGCTTTTAGCAAAAACAAAATGTCTCTGCCTGTGGCATGCTATTTTGAGCAGAAACAGTGCTGTTTCAGGTCCACACTAGTCAGAGGGACCCTGGTGAAAATGGTTCTGTCCGCCCACTCACTCCTAACAGCACTGGGTGAAATTCTTATTTGCTTCCTTGCCGTTTCACCTGCCGCAGGGAAAGCATAGCAATCCTGGGCACGAATTGTGGCAAACAGCTAATACTGCTACATTGCTCATCTATGGTCCTTGCCATTCTGGGGATCTTGAAGCATATTGTATAACTCAGGTAATAAAGGTACAAGTCAGCAGCAAATTTTACAGCAGAACAAAGTTTCAGTGAGAAAATACAGTTATATGAACCCCCTGCACTTTATTGGAAATGTCTCTGGTCTTGCAAACTGATTGAATCCAGCTCTACAAGAAGCTTTCTCATCACATCCAGGTTAAGAGAAAGACCGCTGAACTTGGAGACCCAACCACAGACCCTGGCAACCTTGTAAAAAAGTTCAGCAACAGCCATTTCTACCATTGACCGAAAATGAATGGCAGGAACGTGAGGGTCGCTGTACCATTACAGGATCCATATTTTTCATTTTTCTCTTTTCAGTGATAGTAGTGTCGGTTTCATTCCCACCAAAATGATACAAAGCCAGTCTCTGTCTAGTGGAAACTGGAATGACTGGTCAGATCTACTCACAACCCTTCTATAAGGTAAATCTTATCCTCCTTCTTGAGTTACCAGTAAGGGTAAGGACACACAAACTCATGTAAAACAGCATCAGTAGCTCTTAAGATTATGATTTAGGACTTCTGATTGATTGGAAACTAATACCAATTAAAAACCAGCCAGGCAGAAATGCTGCCTCACTACAGGCTTGGGAAAGAGCTGAATGAAATGAGACACCAGAAAAACAAATGGGAAAAGTGGCCCAGCCCTCTGGTTACAGGCATTTAGCATCACAGTAGGGGAGACAGAGATGGAAGAACGGGAAGTAGGACTTTTACAAGGAGAAGATCAGCTGTCCTTGAAACATGACTACAGACATCGACTCTCCCACCCATCGCATCATTTGTCTACATTGTATTCACAGTTTGAGTTTAGCTACACACTTCATTCACCCTGAACATACCCTACACCTCTGAACCACTCAGAACATTTAGGACAGGATAGACATCTCACCTCACCAACTCAACCTACCCCTGGCAGAAGGCTCCCTTACCTATCTTCTCCATCGCTCCATGTCCGTGGGAACAGCTGATCCCCTGAAGTATATTTCGCAGTATTTTATCCACATTGCAAGTGAATCAAATAATGACTATTTTCTGTATGAATCCAAAAATCTCAAAAAGCTGGTTAATAAACAGGGAAGATGAAGAAGAAAAAGAAGACTTGAATTTTAAAGATCTGTAACTGGCAAAACTATAGATGCAGGACATGGAAAAAGGGGATAGCATGAAGATGCTCATCAACTCCAGAGTTAATACCTTGGGGCCATTATGTCTTGGGTTGCCTCTGGTAATTAGTGGAGTTAGAGATTGAACTCAGGCAGTGTGGGAACTTGCTTGTACAGTTTGTAGCCATTTTTGTCAGAAATAAATACCATCCGTCTTTGATTATAGATCCAAAGTTATTCATTGAATCCAAGAAGCCTCACTGACGTCAGTGGGGCAGGAATCCATCTCTTTATTCCTGAGTTCAATGCCTACATATTGTTTTCATGCAGCTGTAAAGACCTCTTTTATGCATCTTCTTGATTTTTCTCTCGCTCATTCATCCTGATTCATCCTCCTCTGCTTGGAGCTCCTTGAATATCCTGTAAGAAGCCCACATGCTCAGACACATTCTTGCCCAAGCCTACATCACAGTATATTTGTCCAACTAATTTTTACTGGAATAAAGTTCCTGCTTTGCAAAATTGCCAAGAGCAATTGTTTTGGTGAATCATAAATACTGCAGAAAGTAAATGTTGTTTCAGGTTGTTTGTTTCTGCCTTTGGCAGACCAAGCCGTACAAGTACATATATTCCTCCAGAAACTGAGATTTTAATTCAGTAAACAAACTATAATGGCAATGGCTATTCATTAGGGGACCCCTACATCTTGACCTGAGAAAAGCCCACATATCTGCAAAATTGTCTGCTAATGTGATCAGGAAAGAGTGTTTCAATCTCAGACTCTTTGGCATTGGTTTGGTGAGGTGGCTTAAGAGTTGCCTAGATCAAAAAGTCTTGACTCCACTGGGCAGTGACCAGACCTTGGAGAGTAAACTTTGTTTGGGACAGCAGGATCTCCAGCTCAGTCGCCCCTGCCTGAGATGAAGGACTGATGGATACATCTGACATAAGGTGGAGAGCTTTGGCATGTGCTCTGGGAGGTGAATCTGCAGCACGTCATGATCTTTTCCCTGCCAGGGATCACCATAGCAGCAGCAGGGGTGGTGAAGTAGATGTGTGCGTGGGTCCCCACCTCTCTGCTCAGCATCCTCACCTCATCTGCAAACCAGTTTCTCCAGGCTAAGGAATCACCCAGGGGAGGATGCAGGAAGATCCCGGAGCCAGAAAGAGAAGTTGAAGTAGATTGTGCCACTCTAACCTGTGGGTTGATCTACAATATAGAAAGACACTGTGCATTTTATCTGAAGCCTTTTTAAGGAAAAGTCCATAAGTTGCCCAAGACTTGAGAAAATGGGGATTTTCAGTCTGGTGATGTAATGCTCTAACCACTAGGTTTTGATATTTAAGATGGAAGATACTCAGAAAGGGTTACCTTGAACTATCCTTAGATGACTAAAAGACAGAGATGCGAATCTGAGCTGGCTCCTTGAGGTTCCTTGAGCTGTCCACAGAAGGACATAGGACATAGGCATCTGCAGCAGGGTATGAAGTTGAACAAGCCACTGTGGTCCAAAGATCTCAGTGTCTCAGTTAGTCCTGCACCAGCAGACAAGCTTTCACAGGCACACTTGTGAAACACTACTGTCCCCATGTGTTTAGGAGGAGGAATAAGTTTCCGTGGATGAATTTGTCAGCAACACTGCTCAGTGAGGAGAATTGATGGGATCGCAGAAACTGGACGCCAAATTAGGGATCCAGACCCCCCCGCCAGGACCATGTGCCAAAAAACTTGTTGAGCCAGAGTCCTTTGCTACAGCTCGCTCTGGGTCTGTTCCCTAGTACCAGTGGAAGATCACTATCTCCTTAAGCAGATACCACTTAAAAGGCCCACTAAGTTGTACTTTAATACAAATAATGTATAAAGATAACACTGTCATATTTCATAATATGTTGACTGTAATTCCACTCTTGTTAAAGAGCAATTGTAGTGTAATTATGATAAGTATGTTCTCTGACACAATTTAATACCACAAATACAAATGTAATATAATTATACTCCATTACAATATATATTAGTACTGCAATATAATTTTACAATAATGCAATAATATAATTGGTAATTATAGGACATATGACATGTGTTAGTATTTTACATATGTGTGCACACACATGCACACCCCCCCCCCATGTCTTGCAAAATAAGTGACTGAATGGTTCACAGTGTGGCTGAGAATAAATACTGTAAATGCCACTGCAATGCTGTATATTCGATTCAGGTAGCATAGGGACACCAGAGAGCTAACACAAACCATTCACTCATGCACTTAATGTTCTTATTATATCAACAGAAATAATTATTGATTGAGCAAAAGAACCCACAGTGTAATTACATTTTAATTGCGATATAATTCTACTGCAATTACACTTTTTCTGTTATTTGGCCTGGCCAATAACATTCAGATTAGTGAGATGTTGTTCTCATAATTTTAAAAGATTCTATTATTGTGTAATATTGCACAGCCTTCTAGGAGGAGAGGATTCATCATTGATCAGTTAGTTCAACCTAAACCTGGGTTGATGCTGGAAAATTAAATATAAAGAGCAACATTGCTGAATAACCCTCCTGATCTCTTCATGTCTCTGGTATCTCCAAACCACTGGCACTCAAAAATCTGAAAAAAGTACTGAATGGAAAGATGTGGTGCCAAAAGATGGGTCCTTACTATCAGTTTAGCATCTTCTGTCCGCTTTTAAGGAGGCCTCTTTCCTCTCTATTTGAAAATAGTGTTTAGAGTGGAAAAGGAATATTATTCCATGTAATTCTGCATTGCCTCCCCAAAATCCCACTCGATTCAGGACTGCTGCCTAGCCAGAGAGCATGAGGAAGATTATTCATACGGATCCCACCTTACTCAAGGTTCAATGCTATGAGCAGCCCTCCATCCCTCTGAAGTCCGTGATAATGGAAGACGTTGCTCCACAGAAGCTCTGAAGAGTTATGTTTTCTCAGAAACAAGATGGGATTAGGAGACCTCACATATAACAACAGACAATTATCTCAGCAGCAGCCTCAAAGCATTTTTGAGTTTAAAGCATTGGGATGAACAATTAGTATCCTCCCTTTCTCCATTTCTCCTCTTATTTCCTATTAATAAAAAAAAAATTAAAAAGAAATAAAAAGTCAAACTCAAAGAAAAAGTTGGGAAGGGAATGAAATCCTGTGTGCCTCCCAGATACTCTGGGTGATACAGTAGCCATGGCAACAAGCAGTTCAAGTGAACTCCTTTACCTTTGTTTTTTCCATTTTTGTCATAATGTTTACATGAAATAATGGAATTTTTGTTTCCAGTCCATCTCCTGTATAGGCCAGTGATTACCGGTGAAAACACTTTGTACAATTTCTCATGAACTGTTCTCTCTCTTGTTCATTACCTGCGTGAGGGCACAACCCAGTTCCAGCTGAAATCAGGTTGACCATGAAGTATTCATGGACCTTGATTACAACCCCCAAAAAAACAACAGGAGAGGAGGCTGGAAGGTGGGTTGGAGACACATCCTGAACTGACCAAGCAGCACGTAATAGTTAAACACGGGGACTCATCGCTCAGCACGTCTTAGAGGCCTAATGTTCTGGTGGGCTTCAGGAGGGTTTACACAGATTCCCAATCCACCCATGGTTACAGAAGGGGTTTGTTCAGACACAGTTTCCAGCTCAGAAAAAAATAATAATCCTCAATTCAGTGACTGCTGGAAGGGAAGTGTGCATCCACGATGGGATTACGTTACGCTCACACTTTTTTGCTTTATTCTTCTCATAGGCATCTGCTATTGGCACTAGCTCAATAGACCGTTGGTCTCAACCCTGCATGGGTGTTAAGGAGTTTATGTGCTCAAAGTCACACTCGTCCTTCAAATTTTCCACCCGCCCTGGTCAGCAGCAGTGCTGCAAGGTGAGGGGTGATACCAAGAGAGGGGCTGAGCCGGGGAGCCTGGATCAGCATTCGGCAAAGACCCCAGCTTGGTTCCCAAGTTCAGGAAAGATCTCTGGTGAGAGATCCTGTGTCTGATAAATGCAGGGCAGGCTCTGGCCAAATGGTGTAATAAACTATACCGCTGTGCAGATCATGGGCTGCTCATCTGACAGCCTCTCTGTCTGGAGCCACTGAGTTTTGTCTCCAGCGCTGGGAATGATCCGTGAATTTTCACGACATTCCAGGGAAACCTGAAGCAGGCACAGTGGCATAGGCGATGAGCTCAGAGTCATGGCCCAATGCCTGCCACTGCAGAGGTATTCAAGCCTGGTGTCTTGCCGGGATTTCTTTTTGAAAAATGAGCTGGTTTCAGGCCAAGGCTCGAAGCAAAAGTTCAGGGCAGTGAGGCTATACCCCACAGGCACCAGATTCACCCAGATCCTCCAGGAAAACAGGGTTCCCCTCAACTACAAGGAATAAGTCCAGCAGAAGAATTGGAGTTATTCTGGTTTGTGGGTTGGTTTTGGGGAGGGTTGGGGTTTTTTTTCTGCTCCAGCAAACCCCGCAGGACACACTGAGAGGAAGCCTGGCTTTTGCTGCTTTGACTTTTTGCTCTTTCTCACCTTGCCCAGCAGGAACACTATGGACACGTGAAGCAAAAGAGCCCTTAACCTACCTTGCAGCTCCAGCTCTGCCTTCTCTCCTGGAGCATGCAGGCAGACTGCAGCAGCTACGAGAGAAGGGCCAAGTGTTTTCATGCTTCTCCCCAGAGCCAGGAGACTGTGGCAGAGTCAGATTCTGTGCTAGGGCTTGGGCTTGCAACCAACGCTGACACTGCATTGCAGCACTAGGGAAGGTGGGGAGGGAGGAAAGCAAACGTGCACCCTGCGGGGAAAACAGCACAGGCAGGATCCTCCTGCCCATCTCTGATGGGAATCCTTCTCAAAGAGGGATACGCTCCCATGGCACCTCATCACAAAAAGGCACAGAGAGAAGCCTAGCGCTGGCACGTTAAAAAAAAAAAAAAAGTAAACCAAAACTCCTAAATGTGTAAAGCGTAAGCCTAGCTGAGCTGGCAGTTCTGTTTCCTTCCACAGTCACTGTGCTGCCAGTCTAACTCCTTACTTTATGGAGTGCTCTGGGATACTCAGAATGTGAGACTGGGCTCTTAGAAAATACACTGCTGTCCTACAGTCAATTCCATTCTTGCTAAATAGAAAGCAGATCAAGCTATTAAAAAGAGAACCCTGCCAGAACCAATAACCATACAAGGCATGGTGTTGTGCTAAGATGCTGCTTCAATAAATTATCAGCTAAGAAGAGTCCGGATCCTTTAATACTACGGGTTTCGTGGCTGCGCAAACCTATGTATGTATACAGATAAATGCAGTTAAATAGATATATTGTATGCTATTGTCAGAGGATTCTCTGAGTAAAAAGGAATGGCACATTTAAAACTCTAGGTTAAAATTGGTACTTACTGACCCATCTCCAGAGAGGAAAAAAAGCACATTTTAAGGACATGGTAGCTAACGAAGGGGGAATCCTACACGTCAACACCCCTAAAACTAAGTTTATGTAAAGGAAGAGGTATAAAGGATGATCTTTGCTGTGGATCCTTGGGATTCATTTATGCTGTTGGGTCATGGTATATGCTGAAAGCAACCTTCAGAAGAAGAAATCAAAGACTGGCTGGTGGGAGGAAGAAGATTTGGCAGGACTGCAGACGGATACTAGAGAAAAAAAATCAGAAGGCAACTTTCATCCCTGGGAGGGAAAAGTCATTTAGTTGAATCCATTTGAAGAAGGACTGGAAGAATGGATGGAGAATAGGTCCACTAAGAAATATCAGTGGGACTTCTTTCCCCTCAGCATATGGTTAATGCTAAGGACTCAATGCCATGAGCCTTCCTGAGACCTTGAGGAGTCCCTCCACAGGGAGTGAGTTTTTTTCACGTGGTCCGGTGGGGATGTGTGAAATAAGTTCCTCCCTATCTAAAGGGATCCAACTTTCTTCTCAGAACTGGGGCAACAAATCAGTTAAAAGCTTCAGCTAAGATCTCAAGGGTACTGAAACTGGCTACAACATCCATCGTTGTGTTTACCCATCACTCACCCTATCCTTAGCCTTTTGAAATGTCCAGCATATCTTTAGTGAACCATGTATTTTACTGTTACCTCTGCAAATATTCAAGCAAGGCAGGCTACGAAATGAGGAAAAGGGAGTGTAGCTGTGAACAACTGATTGAATATTAAGTTGAAGAAAAAGAACAGCACCTGTCCAAACATCAGCCCCACTTTTCTTCCTTCCTCAGTGGACTCCCAGCTGAACTACCAATCAGCCTCGACTCATTGCCTAGCTGATGAACTCTGAAAGATTGCAGCCCCAAGCAGTCATCTTCCAGGGAGTTTCCCTGCATTTCTCTGCACAGCCTACAGTCAGATAAGAAGCTTTTTTGGGATGCATTAGCACAAATGACGCTCTGCAGAAAGGAATTGTGTTGCAGCATCTACTGCATGCAGACATAAGTCCTCCCTCCCTTCCTAGTTGTTGTTACTATTATTATTACAGATTTCATAATAACGTGACTTGGAGGGTCACAATTTGTCTGGGACACACCAGCTCTCAAAATGATGTATTCTTCCTCTCCATGTTTCCCTTGCCAGCAGTTGGATCTGGACATGATTGAATTCCTGGGGAGGAAAGAAGGGCTGGGGGAGGAGGAACAAACAGCGGGTCCAGTGTGAGAGTAGAATTAAATTCCCAGATCTTGAGCTGGAACAGAATTTGCCATCAATAGTCTTTGTAAAATGAGAGAGTGCTGGCACTTTTGTTTAATACCGAAGCCTGCGTGAATTCTGCTTATCTTTGCTTGTTGGCTAGCTTCTTCCCGAGAATCTAGCTTTACCAAAAATGGAGGGAGTTGCTTTTGTAGTGCTGGAAAGATGCAGGTCTTTCTTCTGAAGAACCTATTTACAGTAAGATATGCTTTCCTGGGAAAGACAGGATAGAACAGCTCAACTTCTCTGTGTCCTGGAGAAATGCCATGGTGGGAAGTTGGCTCAGGGAAATTTGGAATGAAAAATGGGGAGTTTCATTTCTAGAGGACTGGCTTGATTCCTTTTTGGACCAATGAAGAAAGAAAGGAAGTTTCTGTTTGGATCAGTCACAAGAAAAGGAAATCTCCTTGTCATGGCTCCCTGATAGATTTTGTGGTCCTTCCTCAATTTCTGACCAAGTTGGTGCTCGCACCTCAGGAACTCCAAGGCAAGCAAGTACTAACAACTCTATTGATAATATTCTTCAGTGAAACTGAGAGACTTCTCCTCTGCCATCTGAGATCTGGTCTGAGAGACACTACTGAGGAAGGATGGATGGAGTCCAGCTTCTTTTTGCTTGCACTGCTTATTTTAATCTCCACAGCTTTCAGTCCCACACCTTTTGCAGACATAAAAATAAGCTTCCAAGCAAAGATCTTCTGCTGGCATAAACCAGGAAAACTCTAAAATGCCAAGCAAGAAACTTTATTTCAAACTCATTATTTTTTAACAAGGGATGAGAGAGAGAAAGTCTCCTTTTTACAGTAAGACAATACCTTTCTTTGGCAATTCAGGGAAGGAACAAAAAAACCCCATGCCCCAGCATCCTAGATAGCTCTTGATCCCTGCAAAAGAAACAGCCTGGCCTCATGCTCGTATAACACTGATGAACCAAGCAAATAGTGCTCTGGAGAGTCCTGCCTCACACCCTCTGGGATTTAACAGCAGTGATTGCTCAGTGCAATAATCCTAAAAAAGATCTGGTCATTTTCCAACAGCTAATGACAAGTTTGTTAGTTAATGGCCCAGATCAAAGCCAAGGGCGATTAATGATCTAACAAACCAGTCGATAAACTGGTGATGAAGACCAATTATAATCCGTATCAACAGTCCCCACCAAAAAATCACTTTTATTAGTCTTTTCTTCCCTCAGTAGGGTCCAGCACAAGCAAGGGGCTATTTCAGGAAATTGTTTGCTCCCTAGAAATCAATAACCAATCAACACCTGGAGTTTATTCTGAAAAAAAATAATAATGCATATGCCAAGAAACAAACCCTCTAAGAAACATTTTACCTAGAAAACAAATGAACCCAATGTATAATGTGATTTGCCTTAAACTCAGCTTTGCAACATCTTGTTCAAGAGGACTGTTCTTTTTCTTTGTTGAAACTCTTGCCAAAAAATGTACAATGATGGGGAAAAGCACATGTAAGTGGAAACCCATTTCCTGAGCTATGATACTAACTGAATGACCAAAGCGATCTCCTTTGCTGTGACAGCAAAAAGGCTTGTCTGAAAGAAGCGTGTATATCATGGGGATGTTCTTTATGAACTAGAGTGTTCACAACAAACTTCCCAGGTCCCTAAACACCCAGGGCTGGAAGAACAGCATTAAATCATAGACAACATAGGGAGAGACCTACTCCATCTTCCTAACTCTAGAGGTGTTTCACCTTGCAGAAAGTGTCCCTGAGCAATGACCTTCCAATTTGCTTTTAGAAACTTCCCAACCCTAACAGCCCAGTGTATCATTACCCATCTCTCTAGGAAAAGCTCTGCCATGTCTAATTTAGACATCTCTCAATCTAAGCCAATGTGTTCTTGTCCTGTAGATTCAGAGACCTACCTTATTTCTTTTCTTTGTCACAATTCCTCCTGCACCCTCATACCGGGCAAACCAGTCTCATGTCTCCCTTTATTGTACTTTTCTGTAGACTGAAAAAAATTCCATCCAACTATTTATTTATTCTTCAACATCAGTCATGTCCTAATCTAAACTTGGAACTCACCAGCTCATAAGAGAGGTCATAAGAAAAATGCCCTACCAGTAAAGCCTAATACTCTGTTTCCAGCTGTGCCAACAGAAGACCTGTTTAGGGAGGGCACACACTTTTGGCCCATGTCTCCTGTACAGAATCTAGAACTGCTGATTCACAGGAATTAGAGAAGACTCTGCCAGGTATGCTTTCCTGTATCCACTCAGTGGACTCAGCTCAAAAGACAGTGTCATAAGCTTTGGGAACTGTTGGAACCAAGGAGCAGAGCTCCCATATTCCCTTTACCTATTCAGCCAGTTATATATCACTTACTCAAAGTATCTTTTTCCTACAGCGCCTTCTTTCCAGAAATAAATGCTACAGTGGATACTAACCCCTTCCCAGTGAAAAAATGGAGATGGGAATATGGACAAAGGGAATTGGGTGGGCGAAAGAGGTGGTATGAGCAGGTGATAGTTTAGAAGTCAATAGGCAGAGTTAAAAGGCTGTTAAAACATGTGCGTGTGCAGCAGGAGTGGGGTGAAATAAACTCTTCTTCTGCAGGAAAAAAGCTGCAGCTGATGTTCTCTTGTCCTAGGATGAGATGCCTGCATTCTGCTAAGGCTTATATGTGAGCCCCCTGCTAAAAGTATGAAGGGCTTTAACTCCAACAGTCAGCACATACACAAGATTTACTGTTGGTTTTAATAGTAAACGTACCGGAGGCAGAGAGATAGGAAGAGTGGCGCAAGGATGTAAGCCTTCAAAGAGTCAAAAGAGAATGATAGCAATCTCCTAAGAGTGATTTAGCTCACCAAAGAGCTGCATCTCTTTGGCATTATGAGCAGATGATGATGGTGGTTTTAAGGTCTGGCTTTGACTTCGTGCCGGGTTCTGCCACCAGCCTCCATCTTTGGGGGCAGCAGTGGATACAGTGCATTGGTGCAGTCTGCATTGATGGCATCAGCCCAGCCTAGCTCCGACTGCTTGAACTGCACTGGTGTAAATCATCGCTCATCCCCCCCATGACAATGTGAGTCACTGATTCTGGCACTTGGCTGTCTTGGCAGGTCTCCCAGAATTCGTTGCATGGCTCTGAGCAGTCAAGGGATGCTTTCAATGGGATTTGTGGGTAGAGGTATATTGACTTCTCTATGCCTTGGTTTCCTCATCAGTGGAACAAAGCTAATAACCCTTACCCGCTCTTAAAAATAAGAAAGGAAAACCTTCATCAAAAAACTTAGCCAACTGTGGTTTATATAATGCTTTGTGATCCTGTGGTGGAGAGGACTCTAGGAGAGAAAAGTCGGGTTATTATGAATAGTCTGAAAAGTCTCTCCTCCATGTACTGTCAATTGGTTCACGCTGACTTAATCTCTCAACTCAGCTGAGCATCTGCTTGCCCAGAATTAGCCCTGGGGATGGGAAGCCCAATTCACATTCCACTTGCAACCTGCAAGGTGAGGCAGTGATCTTATTCACCAGCTGGAGCTGGTTGGAGGGTATTGTCTTCTTTCCTTTTTTAAACACTGAGCTGTCCTGCTAAGACTGTCCCTACTTACTTGTCTTACTCCTTTGTTCCCTGACGATCAATGTGACTTCCTCTTCTTCCACTGATTTACAAACTTTTATAATACAGCAGCTACTACTGCTGCCAAATTCTTTTAATGTTAAGTTCCCCTCCCCCACCACTCCATCTAATCTTTATTAATTAACTAGTTAATAACCACCAATTATTCTGTAAATGAATGGCTGAGCTGCCTCTGTGTAGTGCTTTCTTCCTGCCAAGCGGCACAGTACCAAATTCACCAGTTCAGAGTCTTTGCAACAGATATTTTGATAGAACAAAAATTTGTACCCTGGGATGAACTTTTTGCTGTTGCCCAAGAATGACCCATTTTGAATGCTTTGAGTAAACGGGAGCAGTATTAGGATTGCAATTAGTCTTCTCTGCTTCAAAAGGTTCAAGAAATCACAACAGAGCTCCCCACTTCTACAGGTACCTTTCTAAACCCACAGCTTTTTTGTAGGCCTGCAGAAGTGCTGTGATCCTTGCTGTGCCACCAAATTTGGGATGAGTAGCCATCAGATTTTCTGGTTTGGACACACGAAGACCCAGTGGGTCAAAGTCTAGACTCATCTCTACCAGCAGAAACAGGGTGGTCAAAGAAATGTGAATGGGATGGATATTTCTCTTCAAAACAAGATAATGGATTGGAAACTGTGTTGAAAGGCAGAAGATCAGAGCCTGTTCTTGATTGCCAGATTTGTGACTTCCTGGGTGCTCTCGGGTAAGTCAGTTCTGCGCCTTGGCTGCTCTATTACAAAGTGCACTGTAGGGTACCGAGTCTTCCTTAAAGTGTCTCAAGGAATGCTTTAAAGACTCACATGAAAAGCTCTGCAGCAGGGAGCAGCTGTTACTAGCAGGATCACACCAGCTTCACACAGATGTGAGTGCTGAGTGGGTCTGCAAAGCCCCAAGTTTCTCTGTTATCTGCCCTCTCAATAGCAATGTTACAGTGCCCTCCTGCTCTGTCACATAAGTCCCTTACCAGAAGGTCCCCAGGGCTAACAAGATCAGACTCATAACACCCAACACAGGCAGGGAGTAGTGCAACTTTACAGATGAGAGCATGGACACAGGGAAGAGTTGAGGTGGGTACATTGTTGACATGGGCTCCAGATGAGCCAACGTTTGACCCCGTTCACTGAGACATGGGTCATCTTCTTGTACATATGGTTGAGGCTCTGCCTGTTCTGCAGAGGCAGAAGACATTCTCCAATCTCAGTTTTGGAGTGACTCACCAGCAAAGTGACTATCGCTTTCAGTGATAGAAAATCAGTCCTGTTCTGTCCAGGACTCAGTCCTCCCCCAATAGACCCCTGAAATTAATAGGAAAATTCTCACCGATTATGGGAAAGAACACATCAGGGCATTAATTTCTTGCTCTCCTTCTCCAGAAGGAATCATTTACTCCTCTCACTCTGGAACAGTTGGAGAAATTTTTCACCACTGCACTGATGGAAGAAACGACTCTGCTTAATAGAAGCAGATGGAAAAAATATGAGGTCATTTGGTCACAAATGAAAAACTTGCCTACTCTAGTAGTTTAATGCTGAGTTTGCCTGGCCCCCTCTATGATTAGATTATTACTTATTCACTTATTCGTCTATTTAATCATATCAAGGGAGGGTGCCCTACATGACCCTTCTGGATACTTGCTGATTCCTTTGTTCTTTTATTCTGCTTTTAACTTAGATTATTTCCATACAGGTTCCTTTCATAATGAGCCATGAATTATTTTATTTTATCATCCATAAGGTGCTCTATGGTTTTCTGGTCTGTCCCTATCTATCTGAGCTATTCCTGCAGGACACATTACTCTTAAGTGACTCACAAGAATCAACCATTCACAGACTCCTGGATTTTAAGGCTAGTTGGACCCTTCTCTTTCTTACCTTCTGATGGTCTTAGATATTACACTTTTCCTGAACCTTGGGCTGTTATAGTGTGTCTTTTAGAGTTAATACAAAGTAAATCAAGAGGTGCAAAAATTGTTGGGGCACTAAGCCCCAGGACACCTGGGTCCTTCTTGTAGCTCTGACAGTTTTTTGCGTGGAGTCTAATTTCAAATCTCCTTTTTTTAAACTTTACTTCAGCTTCCTTTTACCTATAAACTGGGGATTTCTCTGTTGGTGTGGGTTTTTTTAGCTAAAGATGAAACTAGTTGTGTAAGAGAGAGGTATCACGGCAATACGAAAGCCTGCATAGGACACGCTGTTTATTGATTTCTTGTGAAGTTGTCCCTGTGAACAGCTATTATTTGTTTAAAAATTGGTACCATGTTTCCTAGTTGTATCTACCTAGATTAACTAAGAGTCATTACATACAGGGAGGTTTCTTCCATCACAACACACCTGCACAACACATCCAAGAGACAGTAATATTAACCCTATCTTATATTGAACAATACATAGGGAAAAAGGTGACTTGCTTTTGTCTGTATTGCTTAGTTAGTAGCAGAGCTAGAAGGAAAATCATGAGGCCCCAATGACCAGTTTTGTTGTTGAATCATTAGACCACATCCCATCCCAAAACCTGATGTATTATGGTTTATTTGTACTGTGGCTTAGCTTTCCTCAGTGATGGGACTGCACTGGATAACTTCTTGGGCTCTTTCTCGGCCTCATGCCCCATGTATCAAGATGGACACTTAACTATGCTTCTAAAATCAGAGGATCCTTTCAAAACAGCAAACAAAAGCTAGACACAAATATTAAAACTGCAATAGCACCACGTCATCTCTTGCTAATAAAAGATGCAGAACTCCATTTTTACTTCAACTAACTAACCAGTCATAAGCAGTCAGTTTAATCCAAGCACAATGAAGGACAAAACTCAGAAAGGTGACTCAGATCCTGAGCCAAGGAAAATATAAATAGTTGCATGTTCAACTTTGTTCCAGAACACAGAAGTTTGGACCAACACTCTTTTACATGACTGGCAGCTGAAAGCTGTGCCCTGAGAGGAAAGCCTGGGAAGAAAACATGCTCAAAGAAATTCCAGGAAAGCAATGAGGCACTTGAAATGCAGTTATCCTGCCTCATCTCACAGGCCAAAGGTTACTACCATTAAGATTTCATCCAACACAGGAGCTGTGATCTGCAGCAATCTGCATGGCCTTGGAAAGGAGAATACTGACTATAGGAGGAAACACTGGAAAATGTGCCAGGCACCTAATTGGCTTTCATAGCACTTAGCTGCAGCAGGACTGGCTCTGGGAAAGGTCGCTTAATAAATGCTAGAGCACTTTCTCATAAATCTGTTGCTTTCATGGTATTGCATGAGCCATGTGAGTCCCAAACCACCAAAACATTCTGGCGTAAGAACACCAGAGGCATGGAGCGGTGTTAGCGTCCAGTGTTGGCGCATGGTAAGTCAACACATTAAGTGGACGTGTAGCCCCGTTTTCCTTTTCTCCATCCACAGCAATCCCACCAGCCTGCTCCGAGAAGATTCCTGAGCCCAGTCTCCAGACATATTTGGGAGAGGAGTTTCAGGCCTTCCTTGGTTGTCTGGGTATATTGAACCAGGATGGACCAAAATTCACCAGCAGATATTCACTTACTTAGGTCCTTCCAAGTATGGTGCACATACTAACGCTTAGACTAAAGTTTGGCTAACAGCCAGAAAGCTTTTCTCTGCTCTTCATCTCACAGCTAATGATACTGTGAGGTGGTATGTACATTAAAATCTTGGGAAACTGCTGATTTAAAGAGTCTAATTATCTCAAAACTGAGCAGGTATGAGAGCTACAGAGCTTTCTCAGCCCTCACTTCCCAATATCAGGGTCTGAAACTAATGGATATAGACAATAGGCACCCTATTTCCTGACGTTATGTGTTTCCAAGGTAGTTACCTCCAAAAAAGCAAGTCTGTAGGCTCTCCAAATAGTCAGAAGTAATCTAGAAGACAGAGTCAATGAAGAGTCACACATGATACATCAGACAAAAGGTAGGTACCTCTCCACTGACTCTCCAGATGGGTCACAGCAACGACTACCCTGGTAAAACCGTGTGATTTCCGGGCATTTGAGATGTACAAGAATGCCAGAAAGAAATAATACTGCAATTTCAGCTGACATTTTACTGTGAAACAACCAGTGTATACTCACTGGGTATTTGTCCAATGCAGAAGGTGACCGGCCAGCATGTTAGACAGAGATGTTCATCAGAGTTTGTTCTGCAGTGACCAAAAAACTCAAAGGACAAAACTAGTGAGGAGGCTGAGGAGCTGACTTAGATTACAGAAAGGGTCTTCAAATAAAGCTGAAAGTAGAAGGAACAGCCACCCACGGATAGGTGCCTAGTAGGTGGAAAAAATCTCTAAGACTGACATCCTTCACAGCACGAGGTCCACTACTTTATGGGCCAGACCCACTGTGTACTGGGAGATGTAATCATGGACAGTGTTTCTCCAGAACAACTGCAATTTTAATTCCTTCAGCAGGGTGGGGAATGAGCATGCCTCTTTGCATTATGTTAATTCATAACACAGGATCAGAAACACCATTACAAATAATATTCACGTCATGCTGTGTTATTATTAAAGCCCGTGGGATTTGGATGGACTGGGAGCCAAGCAGTGGTTAGGCAAAAGCTGATCAGAAGTCTGAGCAGCTATTAAAGAGCAAGTTTATAAAAGAAATTGGCAGATGATGAAAGGAAATTGTCAGGTGATACAGTCACGAAAGGCAAACAAATAAAAAACAAATTCAGGGAACAGCAATTTCTTTCTGAAGGCAGAAGAATCAACACGTCTAAAAGGAAAGTGAAGGGAGTGCAGAGATGAAGGAGAGGAGACAAGACTGTGTACTTCCATTCTGAGGAGAGAAAACCAAATTGCAGACCAGACAGTCCAATGAGATATTTTATTAAATCAGCTTTCTGGTAACTTATTGCTGTCTATTTTTTTTCTTATTTTACAAAAGTACTGAATCCACCTCCAGTGTAAAGTGTTCATTGTATAGAGTCAAAAATAACTTTCCAAGCCTGATATGATCTGGATTGCAACAGGAGCAATGAGTCAAATAGGGAAATATTTCTTGTCTGCTGCTTCTGTTTCCAAAAACCAATCACGTGAATGTGTTAATCTGGACTTAACTGCATTAGAGCATTCAGTGATCGAGATCCTAGAAGAAAATGGGGTCAGAAACCCAACCTTTCCAAAGACTGAGGTCTAATACGATGCCTCTTACAAGGCCAAGTGCAAGGTCCTGCACCTGGGTTGGGGCAACCCCCAATATCAATACAGGCTGGGGGATGAAGGGATTGAGAGCAGCCCTGTGGAGAAGGGCTTGGGGATGCTGGTGAATGAAAAATTGGACAGGAGCCAGAAATATGAGCTTACAACCCAGAAAGCCAACCATATCTCAGGCTGCATCAAAAGCAGTGTGACCAGCAGGTCAAGGGAGATGATTCTCTCCCTCTATTCTGCTCTTGTGAGACCCCACCTGGAGTACGGCGTCCAGCTCTGGTGTCCTCGGCATGAGAAAGACATGAACCTGTTAGAGCAGGTCCAGAGGAGGCCACAAAGGTGGTCAGAGGGCTGGAGCACCTCTGCTATGTGGACAGGCTGAGAGAGTTGGGGTTGGTCAGCCTGGAGAAGAGACGGCTCCAGGAAGACTTTTTTGCAGCCTTTCAATCCTTAAAGGGGGCTTATAAAAAAGATGGAGACGGACTTTTTAGTAGGCCCTGTACCGATAGGACAATGGGTAATGGTTTTAAACTAAAAGAGGGGAGATTCAGACTACACATAAGGAAGAAATTTTTTACACTGAGGGTGGTGAAACACTGGAATAGGTTGGCCAGAGACCTGGTGGTTGATGCCCCATCCCTGGAAACATTCCCGGTCAGGTTGGACGGGGCTCTGAGCAACCTGATCTAGTTGAAGATGTCCCTGCTCATGGCAGGGGGTTGGACTAGATGACCTTTAAAGATCCCTTCCAACCCAAACCCTTCTGTGATTCTAAGATGGGTGAGCAGGTTATGTTATCAGAGTGTACACTCTGACAACGCATGAAGGTGGGAACAGCTTTCTGATATTACCCTTAAAATCTGATATCATCCCAGCTCACCTACTCAGCCTCTTCACTTTGTCTTCAAACACAGGACAAGAAGAACAAAGCAGAAAAAAACAGGACATCACATACCCAGTGGGGTTCTAAATCTTATCCTTGTGGGAAATACCAAATTTCTCATCTCAGATTTCACTTGCTGGAAAGTAGGAAGTGCAAAAAGTAAAACACAATATATAGGGATATATTGATGGTGTAGCTTAGAAAATGATAGGGAATTGCTTGGAGAAGAATTAGCTCTTATTTTCACACTTCTGGCTGTAGTCACACTAACCTTCTCTAATCTCCATTGCACTGGACTGTTCTCATAACAGGGTAAGCCCTACGAGATGGAGTCAAGATGATCAAGCAGGACCCGCCTTTCTCTGGTCTATAAGGTGCATTGGCTGCTGCTCTTCAGGAGAAGAGTGAATATCTCTTAGCTGTCAATCTCTGCTCTAAAAGAGCTCTTGCAAGTCAAAAATGATTGTTCACCACCTCTTCATGAAAGAAAGCAGAGCTATTTCATCTGTTTCATCCATGTTCCAGACTAGGCCTTCAGGCACAGAGACATGGAACAAGTTTTTCAGGGTCACACAGGGATCCTGAAAATGAGTTGTAGTTTCCTTCTGTCTAAGGCAACCATTTTTATAGGCTACCCCTCCAACTCCTCTTCGGAGGATGTGTCTCTCTTTGCAAGCTCAAAGAGTGAAACAGTCTGAATGGAAATGGCTGGGAATACAGGCGCACAGCTCCAGGCTCTTTTAGCACTGAAAATACTCAGTTGACTGTCATCTGTGGATACCTAACCAATTACTGCAACAATCAAAGAAATTAAATATATTGTCTTGGTTTAGGGAAAAAAAAAAAAGCCAACAGCTGCTACTTCAAGAGGGAAAAAAAAAATAATAATCCTGGAACAAATTTCTTAGACTCCTGTAGGGCCGTCTTTTACAGCAACTATCCTAGGCATAAAAAAATAAATGTTTCCTGCCCTGGGTAGAAGGGCATATCAGCCCTCCAGCTTCACTCTTACGTCATTTAATGCCTATTGCCTGGATTAATAGGCATCTCAATCGAAAATACTTTTTGGAGCAGAACTTGGCTGCAGCTGCTTTCCTTTCTGGGGATCCCCTACGGTGCTCTATAAAGCAGCAGATTAAATACTGATGGAGCAGTGCTGGGAAATAGCAATTGCAGCCGTGGTGATTGTTCACACTTCTGCCTGGACATTAGATCTTGGCATCTGAGTGAAAGAATATTAGTTGAGACTCTGGGGTCATGCTTTGGTATACCAGGATGCATATTCCAAAGGTATATATACAGCGGCAAACACCTTCACAGTGCTAAAGGTACATTATTATACTTTCTGTGACAGTCTATAGTCTTGGTGGAGATATACACACTGGTGATACACCCTAGCTTTGAAAATCCAGGTGTTGGTTGGATTTATTACTGGCAGAATGGTTTCTCTTTAAACATAACCATTTTAGGATATAATA
>JANZLQ010000029.1:50994023-51008479 GCA_026212715.1 Elanus axillaris | reverse complement strand
CATTTTAGGATATAATAAGGGCTTTGGATCAGCACTGCTTCTCTTCATTTCCCTACAGATACCTGGCAAACTCTTCTTTGCTTATCCAGTCCTGGGTGAGAAGGTTTTAGAGAAAATAAAAGCCAAACTGTCTTGCTTCCCTTGCTCCCCATCCAAAGCCACTGGGGATAGGAGCTTTTCAAGTATGGGCAGCATTCATTAATCATTGATTTTTGTGAAGCGCAAAAGCCCAGCTGGCAGTAACTTGAGCACGGGCAAACTGCTTGCTGTGGGTACCCATGCCCTCCCATCCCAGGAACTGAGTCCCATGCTGCGTGACCCATAGGTTGATGGGAAGCAGCATCTCTCTCTTGCTATACCAAAGCTGAAGTCAGCCTTCTGCATTGGGGGAAGCTGCCTAGCATGAGTTATGCTGCTGGCCTTCCTCTGAGATGCTGCGTTGACGTATGCCGTGGCCTGCCTTGCAGAGAGGCCAGGAGCGTTATGCCTAGAACTGCGCTTCCAGCTGGGTCCGGGGATGGAGGTGAGAAGATTCCGTGTTCTCTGCTGCATGTAACCTTGACCAGACATGTTCAGTTCTTCACTCGTCACTTGCAATGTGGCTGGTATCTGGCTATTAATCAGCACCATCAGCCTGAAGTAGCACGAGGTAGACTTGCTGTGATCGACACATGGTGGGTTAACAGGAGTTTCCAGCTATACTCACATCCCTGGTCCTTCCTACTGCCAGCTCTGTGTACGATCAGAGCCCGGAATAGTGCTCCAAAGGGCACTGCAGTAAAGATAGTGAGATAAAATTGCAGGACACAGGTCACCCCTATTTTCTTGCAACTAGCACCACAGAGTGGTTCTTAAAACACTGCAGCATCCTCGGCTCGGACAGTAACCTTAAACTCCCTGGGGACAGAAATGTACTAAGACACAGCCCCATCTGTTTTCCCTCAAGCTGAGAGGGGCCAGAAGATGTTCTCTGCCTCTTCCAAACCACTATCATCACCTTTTACATGGCAAAGCCACCAATCCCTACCTGCTGCCATCTCAGAAGCAAGCAGTTTGAGACCAAGTAGCTGTCGAGGAAAGGCATATGATAGTTTATGTGAATCTGAGAGCAGATTTAATGCTAAACCCAGGCTTGCTAATGCCATATGTCAGCCTTGTCGGCTTTCAAGTAGGTAGGGGGAATAGAGCAAAGGCTACCTTCACTCTGTGTTACTTCAATCTGACTAACACTGCCAGAGCTGGATCTGGTGGACTGCTGATAAAAATGTAACTCAGCAGGTCTCCGACGTCTTTAAACACCTCTCCCTGTTTCCCTAGAGGAAATCGAGATCTGGGGCCCGTAGGGATGATGTGAAATGGCAGTAGAAGCATCCCAGAGGACCTGCAGCCAGAGGCTCGTAAGTGAAAGAAGTAAAGTTGTGATGCTGGGTGGAAACATAATTCTCAGGGATGTAGCAAGGTTGCCTAAACAGCTTTTCACCCTGTCTCTGTTCACTCAGCTGAGGTCAGTCCCCCAAAAACCAGGAGCTCCTCCTGGCCATCCCACTTCAGTAGTGTCAGCCTGCTCCTCCCTTGGGAGGAGATGTGTTAAAGTTTTTAAAGTTCTTAGGTTTTAAAGTGCATCCTCAGGATAATAGCACGATTGCTGTTTTACTTCTAAATTATGTATCACCCCCCCTCAGCACCCGCTCCCAGCAGGCGTCTATCTCGGAGCTGTACAAGGGCAGTGTCAGCTCCAAGCTTGTTGTCAGCCTGGAGCAGTTTAAGGGGAGATGGTTCTACCTCTCTTGGTGCTTCAGTTGTTTTAAAAATGAAGTCAGGTAGGTCAGCAAATTGAAAGCCATCACTCTGATGGCTTTCAGGCAAAGGAGAAATAGGGACCAGGACTGGTAACCCCTCAGTTGAGGGGAGATGACCTCAAGGTGGTGTGGACAGGGGAGGATCGGCCGGGGTGGGGAGGGGGAATTTTTTAAACCACTCAAAGCAGTGTTACTTATTGTATCTCAATCCATGTCCATCTGGCTTTTGAGACAAAAAAAAGCGTTTCTTTTTGCACAAATAGCTTTATTGAGTCTCTGTTGGGCTGTGGTCTAGCTCTGCCAGGATTATATTGGCTTTTCTGCAGCACAATCAATACAATTCTTTCCAGTTTAATTTATAATTTTTGGTCAGTTCAGAAAGCGGGAAGGTCCGAAAAGAAGCTGAACAGTGAAGTAGGAGAGTCACACTCCTTTCATGCTAGCTCACTGATGTCCATTTTCATGTGGATTATGACCCATGGTCCATTTACACAGCAAGACTGTGCTGGCTCAAAGCATGGTGTGACTTACCATGTGCCTCCCTAGAAAAAAGGTCTTCCCTTCTTGTGGTGCATTCGTAGTGCTGGCATCAACCATGCCCCGTAAGTGGTATAGACAGGGCTGAACTGAACGTATCTCCAGGGAGGGATGCAGAACTGGAGAAGGGAATTTAGTGAAGCTCCATTAATGTGCATGATGAATGCCTGGCCTGAGGGGACGGACTGCAGCAAGTGACCTTTCCGACATCAGACCTCCTTCACCACAGTTTGAATTATTCTGTGATCCTTGCAGAAAGGACCATGGGATGTGTCATTACGGATTCAAAATGGCTATTAAAGCTGTCTGCCCTGGGCCTGACCTGGTTTGCTTTCTGATGCCAAATAGGTATCACGGTAATTTCTGCAAGATGGGGAGCACAGCCTTTACATACACAGACACATGCAAAACCTCTTCCCAAATATCTAGCCCACATTTATTTTCTCCTTGGACTCTCCTTTGAGTTGATCTTTCCAAAACACTGACCCAGTGACCCCATTCCCTCCCCCACCCCCCTGGCCCTGCCCCCGGTAGGCCTCCAATTAAATCCAAAATTGCCTCTGTACAAAAGCAGCTCTGTCAGCTCCATTCAGAGAGGAACAAGTGGCCTGAATAGCTTCAGGCGCATTGGAAACTGAGAAACAGTGTGGTCTTGTGTTAAAGTTGAATGGTGGTGAGGGGGGTGGTTGGAGGTTGAGGGGGAGCGTTGAATCAGTTAAAGTAATTATTGAGTCATTCGGGAGGCTGGGGAAGGAGGAGGATTCTTCCTAAACAAAGCCCTGCAACAGAAACATAAGACATTTCACCCCTTAAGGAGGGCTTGGGCAGAAGAGGAAAGTATCAGGTATAAAGCAGCAATTTGTAGAAGTCAGAGCTATTGTGATGCTCTGGCTTCTGGTTCCTTTTTCAAGATGGGTCGATCTTGGACTTAGCTCTTCACTTCTCTATTCACTTCAGTGAGTCTGAAGGTCTAATTCACTTCTTCTGGTACAGGGGTACAGAGGAGCATGTTTACATATATCATGTAGACGTGCTTGCTTTGTCTGTTCTGGAGTCATCTAGATGGTGAACCCAGAGAAACGCTGTCAGGATCATCACAGAAAGACCTCTATCATTTGTCTGACAGTTAATACTCATCTGTCAGCCTCCTAAGCGAAGTACTTTGGGTGTAGTCCAAACCTTAAAAACTGTTCCCATCAACTCAGCAGGAAGACCACATCCATGTACCTGTCAGAGCTACCCACCAGAAACTAACCCACAGCGAAAGGAACAGAGAAGACAACAATTTAAAAGGCCAGGAGAGAAAATCTCCAGCAGGAGAGTGAGGCAGCAGTCCAAAAGCAGCCGTGGCTTTCTACAGAGGTTCCTCTGCTGCTGCAGGGGACGTGCATCTCTCCCAGAGCAGGCTGTGATTCAGGGGCAGGAAAATAGGCTCTGTTACTCTGTCGCAAAGAGTGCTATCCCGGCAGCATTACATCCCCTACAGCGTGCCTCCCTCTCCTGTCAGGAAGAAGATCTCAAGAGATTTTTGGACAAACCTTCAGTGAAGAGTCTCCTGTTGATGCTCTACGTACAAGACCAAGGCATGCATATGAACAAGAGGAGACGGAGAGGACGAGAACTATAGCAACAGCTTATTCCCTCTACTCATTCCAGGCCAGGAAAGACTGCCCAAGTGTTCATTTTCCAGTGTTTTGCCTGTCCACGCTGAAATGTGAGTCCCAAGGTAGAAGTTAGTGAGTACTCAACTTCAGGTAATGATCCGATACAATTTGTATTTTTCCCTACTGAGAGATTAGGATTTCAGCACATTTATTAGTTATTTTCACTTATTCAATTATTTGTTCCTTGGTGAATGTAAATTTTTTTTCAATGCCACGTTCATTACAAATAGGAAGAGCTATTTGGGATACCATGCTGGTTAGTGATATCAGTCAGAGCAGTCACAGATTGCTGCTTCTGCTCCTTGTTGGGCAGTGTATGACAGTCCTGCTGTCAGAAACACTCTTGTGTGAGGGTAAAAATCAGTACATGTTAATTCTCTTCCCTTCCAGAATCTGTTCTTCCTGCCAGTGAAATAATCACTGTGTTTATTACTATTTATTTGTACTGCAGTAGTTTCCTGAAGCCTGGGTCACTGAACAGAATCTGTGAATCTCTCATGCACTGTGCGTGTCTAGCATGGAAGAGGTTAATAACAGAGCCTAAAACTCCAGCATAATCAGATATCTGCCTGTTTGGTATGGTTTGTTTTGTTTTTAAATATGACTAAACATTCATGCCAGACCTTAGCTTTTTAGGGTTTTGATGAGCTTACTACTTCTCCTTTGGGGTACAGAGTTACAGACTTGCAAAGCTCTTCACTAGAAAATAGACTAAATATAAGACACATAGTTTTCCTTCTAATTACCGAAGTTAATAATCCCACTAAATTTCAGTGGAAGGTACATCAAAAGACTCCATGCACACAGCACATAGCAGGGAACTGGCTAAGCCCAGAAATAGTTTAGCCTTATCATCAGTCTATATTTGCTTGGGTAAGCCATGCTGACGTGTCCAAGATGCTCCCAAAGTGTGAGTTGATCTGTACAGGATGTAATGGGGTATCCTTACGACTCTGTGCTGTGCCAATGCAGAAACGCTCTTAGGTGCTTCTGAAATGGTGAGTTTTAGCTACTAAAAATTCCCTCTTGCTCCTCAGTGCAACCTCGGGGCCCTTCTCCTGCTCGACCTTTTCTTCCTTATGTGGCATTTGCTCTGCTCCTCAGATTCATCTCTACAGCTCGGAGTTGATGCCTCCTCTCTCGCAACAACAAAACATGCTACTACAACCTGCTGAGTCACAGTTTGGCGCAGCCAAAGACAATATCATCTCCTAGCAACGGTGAGATGATGCTAATGGGATTCTTGCACGTGCAGAGCTGCAATGGAAAACATGTGCAAAGGCTGCCGGGGCAGGTTTCACTTCTGGATCTCACGCTATACCTTGCTCACCAGGGGCAGTGGTCATGGTAAGATGAGGTTTTTAAGCAGAGTTTCTCCTGGTCCATCCTGTGACCAGAATTGCCATGACTGACAATGCCAAGGCAGCAAATAAATCGTGGCTAAATGCACCACCATGAGAAAACAGCAACAGGGCTCAAGCCGAGTTCTGTCTCAAAGGGAAGTTGCTTTATGCCCATCTTACAACAGGCAATTAGTCATAGACTGTTAATGACTTGGCTGGCCTTTGTGGGAACTACTCCCAGGTGGAATCAGAATCGCTGGAGCCTGACTCATAGACGATGACAGAAATATTTTGTACCTCAAGGCCTGAAAAGGCCCATTACCTTGAAGCTGAGTTTGCATTCGCTGCAGCTTTTGAAGCACATGCTTACTGCTATAGCGAGATCTTGCAGGTGCTTAAGTAGCTGTGAAAGAAGCGTTGCCTCCTCCTTAGTCTACCAAGCCGGAATGAGAAAGCTCTGAGCATTTTCTGCCCCACAGAAACTGTGGTCACGGTGTTCGTTGCTCGTCTTTGGCGAAGCAGAGGCAAAATAGGGTTCACGTCTCATTAGCACTACGATTTCAACGAGAGCTTGGTGCTCTAAATAAGCGATGGAGATAGCCCTATGTATTTGTAAAGTCCCCAATGAAATGGGGTACAGTTTTAGCCACAGCTTTTAAGCCTTTCCATGATATTGTTTTGAAGTCTTTCCGTTCACAACCCTTACCTCCATCCTCTATAAAAAGAAGAGCAGGTTTACAGCAGTCATTGCAGTTAACAGGGTGGAAGTAGGGCAGAGGAGTAGATAATTCCAATGATGCAAGAGCTGATTAAGGAGTGAGGTTTTTCAGCAGATCATTCGAGTCATAACTAAAGACACAAGTCACCCTTTTTAAACCCATCCTGGAGAAGCTACTTTAACATTTTCCCAGTTTCACCTCTATTCCTGCTTAGCTCCATCTCCAACTCCCTCTAGTGTGTTCCTCCCCTCCTATGAGCTTCATGTTAGTTCCCCGTACCATGTTCAAGATTTGGAGAACGATAAAGAACAGCTTTAGTCTAACAGGATGGAAAAAAATGAAAACACTGCCTTTGTTTTCTTTTCCATCTCTAGCCTTATATCATGATTCTCTTAGTCATATATGAGACGCAGAGGAAGCATGCAAAGTGTGTAGGCTTTGTCAAGATAAATGAAGTGCATTATGCCTCTACAAGGTACTAGCTGACTGTATCATTATCAGCAATGGTGATAAAAAATGCAGCTCTCTCACCTTAAGGGGATTTGAGTCACTGACATTTTAATTAACAAGGTTCCTGTCTCCCAGAATCAAGTCTGCATTCCGCACAAACTTCTCCTTGCTGTAAAGGGTGGAGATCAGATGTTCTTAGCCCTTCATGACAGCAATGCCATGATATGGTCTCTTGTGGATGGCACTGGGGACTGATCTCAAAGCAAAATGAGCAGGAGGAGGTACACCTAGCAGATGATGGTCTTTCCCAGGTGAAAAGGGGTGAAAAACCCAGAAGAAGCAATTGGCAGAAAGCAGGCTGCTGGCAGCCAGTCCGAGCCAATCACAAAAAATGATCACAAAAACAAGTTTATAAAAATAAACAAATCTAGAAATAAATGAGTTGACAGGCTGTTTTGAAGAGCGAAAACTGCGGGCAGAGCCTGGCACAAAGGTCTGGTAAAGATCATCTAAACCATTTAATCTGTTCTTCAGGGATTGCAGATGACTATGCAATACATCCAGAAAGCTCCCTGAAGTCTCCACAGTCTCGCAGGACATGAAACAGGCTGACCGACACGTGTGTCCTGGCTGTCACAAAGCTGAGGCACGTGGTACCTCCCCTTTTTCCTCCCTGACATTCATTTGTAGAAGTAAAAAATGGCACAAAAAAAATGAATGAAACTCACTTTTTTTGCTGCCCAAGACAAGGAATAGTGGATCTATGGTGCAAGGAGGAACTGGAGATGGCTGGAAGGAACCCAAGGAGAGAAGGACTGAAGGTGGCTTTGTCTTTAATAGAAAAGCCTATAGACAAAGAAAAGAGAGAACATGGGTATTTCCAGCATCCTTGCAGGTAGAGCAGAAAGGTATATGTGGGATTTGTCCAGATGATACCAGGAATCAGGTTATATCCATCCCCACTACTAACCTGGCTGGCACAACATCTACCAGCTGAGATCTTCACCAGCTAAGATCTTCACCTACCCTTTCCATCAGTGCTACATTGATAAAATCTGGCATTAGCTCATGATATGGAGCACAAATAGGAATTTAGAATGGAAATAAAGTCCGTGTGTCGTGTGTGTGTGTGTGTGTGTGTGTGTGTGTCTTCTAATTTGTGATAACTAATCACAGAAGGGGCAGCAACTTCTCTGTCACTGGGAAATATTAAACTGAGATTGGGTCTAATTCTCCTGCTCAGCCTGAGTTAGGGGACTGTTTCAGAAACTGCTGAGTGAAGCTTTCTCGTCTGCTCCACACAGATGGCAGATCATCATGTTCCCTTCTGGCTTTAAAATGGTTTTGTGTAGTGAAGCCTAGGGGGTCTTCTATTCTCTCTACTGCCCAGCAGCAAGGATCTCCCTTCAATTAGATGTGTTTGGGAAATCAACCAGTACATGAAAGGGAGAAATATGGTTTCCGTTTTTTTCAAAACATGGGGGGTTAGATGCATAAAAGTAACTACCTCCCATCCAGGTGTGCAAAAGGCACCACCTGAACACCTAGAGCCATATATAGATCTGGCAGCACATGACCAAAAAAAAGGGGAGTTTAAAATGAGGAATTATCTTTTGTTGTCGGAAGCCCTGGGAGAAGGCAACAGAGCACAAAACATCTTTAAAACACCTTTATTTGGTGTATGTTAGTAAACCTCTTCAGCCAGAAATTATCCCAGTCTAAAACTATCCCAATTGCTTGAATGCTAGGCACCCCCCAAGACTTGTCTGAACATAATGGAAGTATGAACATGAGAGTCCATCCTTCAAGCTCCTGTGGTTTTGAAAGTTAGCCCATGTAGCCATGAGATAGAAGATGACTTCTGCAAACTCCAACTAAGTGTGTTGGTGAGATCTAAAATTGCCCTTAGTCTGCCTCCTGACAGTCACAAAGCCCTTTTGTGACTTTAATATAAACCTGTACAGCTCTTTCCTAACAGCACATTTGCCTCTGGGTATTACCTTGTCTCGACACAATCCATTTTTAAACACCAAAGCTGCCTGTTAGCGCAATGTTGAATTGTGTGTCTGGAAACCAAATGGGTTTTTAAAAACAGAGAAAATTGTATTTACAGTAGCAGTTACTGTATCATCACTATCAAATGAATTTTTCAGATCTGATCTTTTTGATGAAATGCTTTTCTTTCCCCACCTTCTAGCACAAAGGTCACCTCTTAACTCTCTTTCATCATACTTCATGTTATAATCCCCTTCAAAATGGTAGTAAGAATAACCTAGTTGTTGTTTACACAACGCCTTCTTTCCTCTCCTAAAACTTAACTTCATCTATCACGTTCGAAGACACCAACCTCCAGTTTGTTATTTGAATGCTGCTCCTGAGTACAGAGATTTGTAGGAGTAACTTGACTTTGCAAATTTGACATAAGTAGCAAACCATGTTTGATCTTTGAAGACCATTTGGAGTGTTGTGCTGGGCTGACCCTGGCTGGACACCAGGTGCCCACCGAAGCTGCTGTATCACTCCCCCTCCTCAGCTGGACAAGGGAGCGAAAATACAATGAAAAGTTCGTGGGTCGAGATAAGGACAGGGAGAGATCACTCATCAATTACCATCATGGGCAAACCAGACTTGACTTGGGAAAAATTAATTTAATTTATTACCAATCAAATCAGAGTAGAATAATGAGAAATAAAACCAAACCTCAGAACACCTTCCCCCCACCTCTCCCTCCACCCTGACTCAACTCCACTTTCAATTTTCTCTACCTCCCCCCAGCAGCGCAGGGGCATGGGGAATGGTGGCTGTGGTCAGTTCATCATATGTTATCTCTGCTGCTCCTTCCTCCTCAGGGGCAGGACTCCTCACACTCTTCCCCTGCTCCAGCGTGGGGTCTCTCCCACAGGAAACAGTCCTCCATGAACTTGTCCAGCATGGGTGCTTCCCACAGGCTGCAGTTCCTCATGAACTACTCCAGTGTGGGGCCTTCCCACGGGCTGCAGTCCTTCAGGCACAGCCTGCTCCAGCGTGGGTCCCCCATGGCGTCACAAGTCCTGCCAGGAGCCTGCTCCAGCGCGGGCTTCCCACGGGATCACATCCCCCTGCTCCGGCGTGGGGTCCTCCCCAGGCTGCAGGTGGAGATCTGCTCCCCCATGGACCTCCCTGGGCTGCAGGGGCACAGCCTGCCTCACCATGGTCTTCATCACTATGGGCTGCAGGGGAATCTTTGCTCTGGTGCCTGGAACATCTCCTCCTCCTTCTGCACTGGCCTGGGGGTCTGCAGGGCTGTTTCTCTCACATATTCTCACTCCTCTCTCCAGCTGCAGTTGCTGTTGTGCAGCAACGTTTTCCACTTCTTAAATCTGTTATCCCAGAGGCACTACCACCATCGCTGATGGGCTCAGCCTTGGGGGGAGTCCAACTTGGAACCGGCTGGCATTGGCTTTATCGAACACAGGAGAAGCTTCTAGCAGCTTCTCACAGAAGATGCCCCTGTAGTCCCCCCCAACTACCAAAACATTGCCATGCAAACCCAATACAAGTGGTTTAGGAAAAAAGCATTTTTTGCTTTTGGGACACAACGAGGCAGTCTAAATAAACCTCTTTAGCAGAGGAGAAAGTCATATGCGGATTTGGTTTTGGCAACCTCTTGTGTACACAGTAGATGTGGCGCTTGTGACTTATGGGTCCAGGCACTCCTGGCCTTCCTCCACATGAATATTACCACTAGACATGACAAAAGCACCTAGCCAAATTCAGGCACAGTTGATGACTGGATACTATCCATTGCCAAATACCCTCTCCTCAAACCTAGATCTAGCCCCCTGGCCACAAAGAGACAACCCTGAGATAGAAGTCCATCTAAAATCCCAAGCAGATATCATAGGGAGGCTGAGAGTATGTGGAATGTGAAAGCAAACCAGTTTGGACTGTGTCCCTTCCAACTTCATGAACATGTGAAGGAAAATGCAGCCAGGTAGAGATCGGAGAGAAATGGAGAGCCTCATTTCTCAAAATACTCTTTTATCTGGTGTCTGGGGTCTACATATAAATAGAAAACAGAATTGTGCACTGTTGGCATAGCAGCATGTGGAATAAGGGAAAAAAGAATGAGGCAAATACAGTCATAAAACACCTTCACAGATACTTCAGATACTTGGGCTCTGCTTGTATTTCTCGCACTGACCACGCTAGAGCATGAGGTGACTTGGCTGGTCTTTGTCATGAGACAGAACTTTTTGAACACACAGTTCCTACTAAACCACAGAGAGAAGAAAAAAACTAACAGTGAAAGCTAGCTGTCATCTAAAAAAGTGACAGAAGTAATGGCACAGTGGCTCCCAGAATAGCCATTATGCCCCCAAATAAGAAGCCAGTACTTAGGAGCTAGGGTCACAAGGTGAATGGAAATGTAGCTGAAGAAACAAGGGCCATGTACTGGGGGGGGGACGGACCTGGTGAATATGTTACCAACAGAAAAATCTGCTGGGCATTCCCTCCTTCCCCGATAAAAACATTCAGAGACGGGGGGTACATATTTAACTTCACAGGACCATCGTGTCTATCACCTGCATCATCCAGTGCTCTCTGCACTGAACCAAATAACTTGTAGTTAAGCTGGAGCTTGCCTTTCAAAAAGACAGGCAGCTTTCACTTACAGCTTTTGAGCAATGGAAAATCTACCACTTCCCTTGGGTAGCTGCCATAGCGGTTAATTAATTTTGCAGTTAAAAATTGTTTGCCATAGTTCCAGCTTGAATTTGTCTATGTTGCTCGAAGGAAGAATCTTCATCAGGACTGTTAGCAATTTCTGGTACTTACACTCTACCTTCATAAGATCTTCTTCAAACACTTGATAAATATTGGAGAAACCTCACAACATCCCTGTGAGACACAAAAATGTAATTATCGTAGCACGTTACGTGGATGAGAACAAAGGGAGAAAGGAATTAAAATTCTACTCAGGCAAAGCTAAGACGTGAATCAAGTGGGATTCCCAGGAAGAAAACCTGGCACCTCGATTCCCTGCTCCATAACACTGTCTCCTTCATCTGTGCTTCAGAAACAGTCATGGTTATGTGTCCTTCACAGGTCAGAGACAACCCTGAAGGGGATGATCTCTGCAGTGCTGAGCACCCTCAGCTCCAGGAAGAACTGAGGGCACCAAAGAGCGGGCAGGATCAGTCCTTCTTTGCTCTGTACCTAGCAGCTTGCACGGATCCATGTAGGAACGCATTTCCCCCATGTTGACACATTTGATAACACAAGATGTTTGGTGGAGAGTCAGGCCTCTCCTTCCCGACCACAGCAAGGAACACAAAAGTTACGTTAGAAATACTGGAAATTTCCAAGACATCTCAGTCAGGTACGTAATTCCCCGAAGTACCTTAACAACACCTTTACCCCTACTCTCTGTTAACCACTCCGCCAGTGACCAGTACTTTATGTCTCCACAAGCATTTTCTCCACTACCTAGTCTCCAATGTCACCAGCTCTTCTCAAGTGGGATTATATGACATGGTTGGCTTGATGACCTAGAAGGTCCCTTCCAGCCTTATGTTGTAGTAGAATATTAATGACTCTGCTAATTCAGAGCTGTCTGACCTCCACTCTGTACAGCCACAAGCAAGATGATCTCTCTCTCATTATAGCTGTCGTGTTCTCAAATAACCTCTTCATGTAAAATGCATGCACAGTTTTCTTCTTCTCCTTGCAATACAGTGATTTCTCTCTACCCCAAAAAAGCCAGTCACTGTTCAGATTATCTTCTCTGTAACCATCTGGAAAACACCTTGGAGGTTATTCCCTCTTTATTCCCAGCAACCAAATTAGGTGTATGTCTATGAAATAAACAGAGTTCTTAGGCTGAAATAATTTGACTTATAATCTGGAAGGAATCTTATGTGCTGCATTTATCTCATGTATCCCTCCACCCCAGGTAATGAAAGTAAGGGCTTGATGAGTTAAGTCAAGGAAGGCAAAGAGGCCATTTCTGTTCCCTCAAATAAAGATGGCCCCTACTTGCCCTCAAGACTATACCTGCCTACTTGCCATCTCAGAAGATCCTAAACTTAGCCAAATATACTTTCTAGGTAATGCCAGGTACCTGTGTGCCCACACGCAGCAGAAACATCACCAAATCCCCTGGGGGTCTCCTGCCAGCACTCAGAGGAGTGCCCAGGAGGGTGGAAGTGAGGTGAGACGTGGAGCACACCATACGAACCTTGGTCCAGTGCCACCCCTTCAGAGGAAAGCAGATGCACCAAGGCTTTTTCGTTCACTCAGAGGAGTTTGGAGCAGACACACAAACTCTCTGCCCCTTAGTAGATCTCTTAGGGCTATCTAAGAGTCTAAGTGATGGAGCAAGCCCATATCATGCATCGTACAGTCATGTAAAAAGTCTTCACTTTATCTAAAGGTCTTGTAGGAAATGCATACACAGGATGTTGTTATATGGGAGGTTGTAATGATAATAATAATAATAGATTTTTTGCAGACTTCTCAGTAGATTTTTGCAATATAAACTTTATGCCTTATAGATTCAGGCCTTTAGCCAAAGTTAGCCCAAAAAGAGATGTCAGGGGAAAAGAAGTCAAAGACATAGGTTAGTGTAGAAGGAAAAAACTGTCACCTCTACCACACAGCAATATCAGATTGATTCATATTTCAAAATAGGCTGAAAGTTAGATTTAGTCTGACCAAGGACAGCCACTATTTGCAATGATACAACACACTGTAAATCTTATGTCAGAGACTGGACAATAGGCAATTTCTTCCCTGGAGCAGTGTTTTGCTGGCACTGGAGTCATGTTCATGCTGAGGTTCCCACTTGCAGGTAAAATAACACCCTCACTTCCTTGCAACTTAATATCTGAAGCTTGGGAAAGATTTACCCCTGCCAGGCTGGCCATCTGTTAGCCTTCCACAGCCTCTTCAAACTTCTAAAGATATCAGTAATTTTCCTCCCTGTCTGTCAATTTTTGCATTTCTCTCATGAAATATTTCTATTACATTATTTTACTTTCTTTGCTGCATTTCATGATTAATATTCTCATTAAAACTTCTTTTACAAGCAGTTCTTTGGCATATTCTGATCTTCTGGAGCTCATTCCTTAAACGTCTCCAGTTCCAAGCTCATGTCTAGTCAACATCTGCTGCTTGCCAATAGTCTACAACTCCTAAAGTCTTATACACACCCAGCAATCTTGCAGCTCATGGGGAAATCTGAAAGGAAACCCAACGGGGAAGCCACATGTCCTGATAGATAGTACTCTACAATGTGCATAAATCCCTTTCCTATCCCATGACACAAGACTTTTCTAAAGAGGAGACAGACAGATTTTTCTAAAAAATCAGAATATTTAAAAAAAAATAATCAGAAATTAAAAAAAAAAAAAAAGAAAATGGAAAAATCTTAGAAAGCTATCCCTGTCTTCTTGGAACGGTGGAAGCCTGAACCCTTTCTGTGCCAAGACAGTTAGACCAAGGTTGGGCAGAGGAGAATAGTCTGCAGGGACTAATTGGACTAATAGAGATGAACGAGTCAGTTAAGAGAAAGGTCTTTTCCATTTCTTACCAACCATGATCGAAGGAACAAAAGCCACTGAAGAACAGGGATCCCTCTTAGGGAAAGACCTGCTTATCAACAGGGAAGTATTGAACACAATATTTTGTTTAGTGAAATATTTGGCATGTCCTGCAGTGATCAATGCCAGAGCTTTGGAAAGAACGGTAGCAATAGACTATAATTAGCTGCAATAACTCCTTACAATAACAAGTATATTCTGGTTTGAATTATTCATGAACTCCTGTGTTATTTACGGCAATTCCAGCCTTTCTTTTCCTCTGGTAATGTGGGGTGGTTAGGGTTTGGGTATTTCTTTTTTTTTCATTTGGCCAGACACAATGTTTTAATTACTAGGCACAGGAATAAATAAATAAGTGAGC
>JANZLQ010000029.1:50982741-50994001 GCA_026212715.1 Elanus axillaris | reverse complement strand
AAAGGAAGTTTTCAGCAAGAATCAAGTTTTCAATCACAGTGAGGGATTAGGAGGGAGCAACAGGATGTGAATTTCTATGTTGTCCATCAATTACGTGTCTTTCTGACAATGCAGTATATGGACCGCCTAATTGGAAGCAAGACGGGAATGCTTCTTTAGGAAGGACCAGGCTCCTCATCTTTCTGAGCACGATTTCTCACCAAGCAGATGGAGGGTTTCAGCTTTACCCCAAGGTTCCTGGAACGAAGTACCCAAGGAAGCACTTGGCCAATGTTCTGCATCTGATGTCTCTACTCCCAGTAAATTGACCCAACGGCTGGGATTTTTGCCCATTTATCTCACGAGATGCATTGTTTAGTTAAATTCCAGCTAGCAAAAGTGATGGAGGAGGTATTATGCATTAAAAATTAATTTACATTGGCAGCCCAAGATAATGAAGCCCTCTATTCACAGAACAAGTACAGCCAGGCACTTACAGGGCTGCTGTTTACTGTTACAACAGTTTATTGTTGCTCCACCTTCCATCCTTGCCTTTAGGAGAATATTTACTGGGAGAAGATGTGGCTTCTGCCCCACTGCAAGGAGTCCTACTTGCCTTTTGGCTATAAAAGTATCGGTCCTCCAGGAGCAAAGGCTCTGATCCAGCAAATCAGAGAAATAACTTCGTTCTCCTTCAAAATCAGTGGGTTACATTATAATCAATCCAAAGAAGCTAGCACACTTGATATGAAGCAGATTGATGTTCATAGCAAAACCTCCTTCCTCCTATCCAATAACCATCATTATTGTGGGGAATCTAAACCAAAGAATCACCCAAATTTATTTCTCCGGATAGCCCTCCAGCAATAAAAAAAAATTCCTATCAATAAAAGGTTATTTTCATGCCAGATATTTCAAAGGTTTTCTGTACCCAGATTTTACAAACCGCTTGCCCTTCGCAGTAGCTTCCACACAGAGCTGTGCAGAACCAATATGCTCGCTTTCCAAGGGGTGAAGCAATCCCCACTTTGTATAATAGGTTGGAAAAATTACTTCTCACCCCATCCTCCCTGAAGGAAAACTGCCACATGTCTCCCAAAAAGGAAATTAAAGTAATCTAACATTCATATACTGTCTTAATTGCTAAATTGTTAAGAGTTTGCTGAAGTACCTGATATCTCAGCTACTGATACATGGCATAAAACTGTACGTGGTACAAAAGCCAAGACGCACACACATATATATGCGCACAGGCTTTTTATGTATTGCCATTTACCGAGAACAGAAGAAAGGCAGTGATGCTAGCACTGATGCCCCAAAAGCATTATAGGATACTGGATTTCTGGACACTTCAGGGTCAAGTAACACCAAAAGACACTTGGTACCAAAAGACCTTTTACAAACTTGGCTTTGAGGTCTGCCAGCTTCATCGGTGATCTCTGTGCGCCCTAGAGACTGGGAGAGGATGGACGTCATGTTCTACTAACAAAGACTGTACCTTGGCTTTAGGATTCATTCAAAAAATAGCTTTCTGGTTGCGTAATACTGTCCTGAGACTTGCCACCTTTGGTGGTGGAAAAAAACATCCCTCAAGGGATCCTTCCAGGTTTTCCTGACATTTAAGAGCAGTTGCTTGACTCCTAAAACGAGACAGAAAGGTGAATGTCCGGGGGAGTGAGAGGAGAAGTAAATCACAAGACTGCATATTTAGGAGAGATCCCTGTTCTCACCCATGCAGAGGATGTGTGAATCACTGCTGAACGGTCCGCTGAGCTGACGGTGCATCTTTCACCCCGAGTGCTGCATTTCTACATCAGCAGCAACTGGGGCAGAGGACACATTCAATAGCTACTGAATATAATTAAGTCTAATTGCCAAGTTAATTGTTGAAGAGGAGGGGGGGGAGAGAAACAAACAGTGTGAAACTAAGTGAGGATATCAGAGCTCAGCAATCTGACAACTGCAAGATAAAGCTGAAATTCAGCTTCCCTGCCCCGTATTAACTGCATCCTCCTGTGTACGTAAGTGTCCATCACTCCTCGTTTCTCTGACTGGACACCAGTGACTGCCAAACCCCTCTCTCCAAGGAAAGGATTCAGCCCCATTAGCAGCTAAAGCAGGAAATTGAAAATATCTCAGCAGCATTCACCTGAAAACTTGTTCAGGTTGGGACCCAAGGAGAACAAGGGCATCTTGGTACTAGGAGAAAATGATTTGACTGCAGGACAAGTCTGACTGTTTGGGGGTTATGTTCCCAGCTGATGTTCATTGCTGTAGGTTCATTGACCGGGACAGAGCTATTCTGCTGCTACAGCTGCTGACTTATCTCTTAGATGCTGCTTCATTCAGAAATCAGGCTTGCAGTCTTCCAGAACCTGACCTACTATCAGATTTCAAGGCCTCCATTCTGAAGGAAAGTCCCTGGGGATATATGTCAAAAGTAGCAAGGGGTGGGCTTGAAGACATTTGAAAGAATCAAAAAAATTCAAATTTACTATCATTGCTGATAGGCACAGGGAAGGGATACCCATCCTTGTGCTTCAGTGCTTAAGTATAGCATATAATTTTTAGAGATTTGGGTGGATTCCACTGTCTGCTCTCTGTCCATCCAGGAAGGGCGACTGGCAGAGCCGGGATGTCAATCCACCTGGACCTTCTCAGGGACCCAGCCTAGGCTTTGTGGAGGAGTTTGGTGCACACGGATGGTCTTGGGGAGCAAACAGACCCTGGGATCACTGCGCAACACTGCAGGGAGCTGTGCCAGGCAGGGGATGCTGGGAATAAAAGAGTTTGTGATATGGTAGCACAGACTGAAAGACTGCACTGCACAAACATCCCCAGAGAGTCACTCTTCTCAGATGCAACGTTAAATATCAATTTGTAATTGAAGTGAATTTCATCTTTATTCGGGGGAATTCCTTCTCCACTCAACATTCCATACAATTTTGGTGTTTCCCGATGCAAACAGCCACAAAGGGAGGAGACAAAAAAAAGCACATCATCCATACCTTTTTAAGAAAAAAACACAGGAGAGATGAAGGACCAGACCCCTGGAAGATGCACATCAGTCAGATTCTTCCTGTGTTTGATGTCAGTCAACATCCCACCTGTGTTGCTTGATGCCAAGAAGACTTGCATGTGTCTCCGTGCACATGTAGGATGCTAACAACTGATGTTGTGACAAACTACTGGGCCTGCCCATCCTCTGGGTTGTTGCAGGAGAAGCAACACCACTGGGACCTCTCCTGGAGACGTTCCTACACACAAGCACACCCCAAACCCCAGATCTTTCCAAGTGCCCCTCTTTGCATGGAACAACTGCAACGGGCCCCCCAAAAGGCACAGGCATCTCCAAAACTATTCTTTGACCGCAGCTCAGTCACTCAGCTCAAAGATCACAGAACAAGAAGTGCAGAGCAAGGTCTTCTCCACCAAGGGGAAGGAAATCAACCCCTTTTTCGCTTACCACATACAAGCAGCAATCACAAGATTGTTGTACCAGCAACAGGGATGCCAGGGATTTGCATTGGGAAACATGTGAAAAGGCCAGGTGATTTTGTTGGGGAAGAGGGTTCTTTGTTTCTTCTCGAGCTGTTATTTTTTCTGTCATTTTAGTATAATCTCCAGGGAAGCAGGGTAGGGGGATGAAGGAAATCCAGCTGTTGCCATGGCAGCCTCTAGCTGGCCATCTCCTGCATCACTCGAGTTGCACAGTGCTGTTTCCCTCCAGTGCCAGCTCCTGGTTTCAGAGCAGAAGAGTTTTCCTGCTGGGCATGGCAGGGAGGGAGTGTGCAAAGCAGTGAAGAGGAGGGACCAGCAGCCAGCATAGGATGGGAAGAGGTGGCCGGGGAGAAGGAAGGATGGCGTGAGAGTGGGTGAGGACAGACCGTCAGGAGTGAAGGTGAATGCAGTGATAGATGGAAAGGCAGAAACAGAATTAGGCATTTAAAGGCGGAAACAGAATTAGCTTGGTGGAGACCCCAGGCAGAGACAGAGGTATGCTCATCACCTAGAAACTAGTTTAATTTGCTCTGACACTTGCCCGAAACTGGTGGAGCTTCCCCCGATACAAGAGCCCCTTAAAAAACACTCTACTACTTTCCCCTTAAGCTCGTCTCTGGCTTCTGCCACAAATAGCAGCCCCACTCTCTGAGTTCAGGCTCTAAGTTTAGTCTCTGTCACGCTTAGATCTTAATGCAGCCCAGACGTTAAAAATTCATGTTCTGGCACTTCCCATTTTCACAAGGGCCTGTTCGAACTAATGACGTTGCCTCAGCGACTACTTCATAAGTTAATCATATGCTATTGCTTCTCACTTCTCTGAAGGTGGAAGTTTTCTTACTCACAAAGTTTCAGCATTCGCAGCTCCCCTTGAAGACAATCTTCCATGCCTCCACAGGATTTAAACAGCTACTTGCTGAACTCTAGAGGTAGTAAAAATGAGGAGCTTCTAGGAGCATTCCTGGGAACCAAGTGACAAAGGCTAGCAAGGAAGCTTCTACTGTCCTTAGTACTAAAAGGGCAAGCACACTTAAAGGCCTGGAAAATTAAAATTCATGGCCTCCCCTATAGCTGGCTTTATGCAGCTATGGAGGGGCCACTAAGAATTTGGTCTATCCACCACAAGAAGCCCTCAAACACTCAGATTTTCTCTGAAGAAAACCCCTACAAGCTACAAAACTACACTGCACCACATTAAGAGAGCAAGAGGAATAATGGGATGTTTAAAAATCTTAGGGCTGGGCCACAACAATGAATTTTTTAGCTGAAAATGCCTTGATGGCCCTAAACAGACCACATTTAACGCTACTAAGGAAAACCTGACCTGATGGATAGTGTTCATCTATACAAGGGCAGGACTGACAAAGCAGGCACTTGAGAAAGCTTCTGATATCACTTCGAGAACTGGCAGCCCACCCCATAACCAATCTCCAAAGCTCCAGGTCATTCATTTTTAGCTACAGTGGGGGCTTTGGAACATAGTAATGGAGGCAATCACTTAGAGACTGAATGGATGTCAACCCAGCGGAAAGACAAGCAATCGGTAAAGACCTTCCTTTTGTGCAGGGTCATCTTTGCACGTAACAGGAGGGGAAAGCATTAGTCCAAGGGTCAGGAACACTGAAGTGGGAAAGGACTTGCAGGTCCCATCTAATATATGCTTCCAGTCCAGAGAAAGACTCACTTCACCCTGTCTAAAGAAATCAGGTACTGGGCCATGCTTAAAAAGCCCATTGCAGCCTCTCTTATTTTTCACTGTCAGCAACATAGCTCCTTCAACATAGCAACCTTCAACCTAACGAAGCTTACATACAGATCCATCCTGTCTTTGGAGAATAGAAGCCCCTTCCCTCAACTATTTCATCCTTATTCTTGCTTCACAGTCCCAGAATGTTTTCTCCTAAAGGTCCCAGCTTTGGTCAAAGCTCTGATGTCTGATGGCTCCAGTACAGAGATGGGCCTGTTCTCAGGCTATGGCTAAGATCAAGGTGCACACAGGATATCAGATGGTCTAAGCAGGTTACACAGCTTCCTTACACAGACAGGACAGGTCAGAGGTTTATTTATCTTTCCCCAGGTACCAAGAAAATGCAGTGGTACCTTCTCTTTCCCTGCCCAATTCAAGCTCCAAACGAAGCCTTCAGTCCCTTGCTCCTCTCTCTCCTCCTCCTCCACCCCGAGTTGCCACTTTCTACCAAACTTTATGCGTGGTATTTTCTAGGGTAATTTTTTCACCTCATACCAAAGCTACAGATCTCACGGCACTGGGATCCTTTTATATTACCACTCTAACTCCTGCACCTCTTTAATCCTCCTGAGCATCATCCAGCCACCTCTCCTTTTTTCTAAAGTGCATGTCTCTCTGCAGAGGCCAGCATCTTGCAGTATCTTCACTCAGCTGGAAGTCTCCAGCATGGAAAATTAGCACCACCAATTATTCTAATACCCCTAAGCCCTTCTAATCCCACTGATGCGCTATTTCAGCCTCCTCAAGCTGAAGGCAATCCACTGATTGTTTCTTCAGCTCAGCAATGAGCATGGGGCTTAGGAGGAATAGAGCAGCTTGCTTCTGTCTTCCTGGGCTTGTTATTGCATATCTTTTGTCTTCACAGTCACGAAAGGCTGCTGATGAGTGTAGCCATAGGGAAAAGCCCAGATCAGAGTCCACAGTCAGAGTGCGAAGGAGTGGGTCACAGGTTTGTTTAAATCAATGGCCACATACAGCAGTTGCATAAATATAAAACTATACCAACATGGCGATGTGTGGTGTGATTTTAGAGGCAAAAATGAATGTTATCAGTGATAAAAGGCAATAGAGATGCTACGCAATGAGAAATGTTTCTGAATGGGTGTTCAGGAATGAGACTCTCCTAAACGCAGTAAGGAAGTCTTTCTCTTCACACCGATTGTTTAAAGCATTGGAACACCCCTACGACCTGCATTAGGACAGGAGAGACAGTTCGTTTTTATGATTCTCCACTTCTTTAAGCATGAAATAGAGCCAGGTTAAACACCCAACTCTTTCTGAAGCAACTGGGGAGGATTAAAATAAGTAGAAAGGAGTTAAATAGCTTTTAGCATGCACGTGTTGGACAGGAAGGTCCACAACGGACAGTCATTACAAAAGGGGATTTATCTTGGAAGGGACAAACTATTCAGACTTCAGTGCAGAGCATCCCAGTGACCCCCAGGCGAGGACAACGGGACACTGTCTGGCCTGGCAGCATTAGGAATTCCAGCCTTCCATGACGTTTGTCCTCTCCTTGCCCTCTGGAGGCAGGTGCAGTCACAGCTCCTCTCCCTCGGGATGGTTACATGCTGGTACGTCCTTTGCTGTGCCAGAGGAGGTCAAGATCTGTAATTTTCCATTACTGCTGCTTATCAAATGTCAGCATTCTGGCAACCTTCAGGAGTGTTTGTTCCCCTTGTCACCAGTGGGACCTAAAAAAGCTCTCTTCCTCATTCCCTGTTCAGAATTTACATGAAGGACTCAAACCTTGAGAGACTTGTAGGCAAAAAGGGATGTAGCGAATCTCTTGTCTGTGTCATCCCTTGTTCTCCATCCAGTCTGACACCTTTTCTCCAGTCTTCGACCAGGATGCCTATTTCTTGCAAGTGGTCAAGACTGAAGAAATTGCTTTTAATGTTTTGAAGGATCCTTAGCCTCCTTGGAGGCTTTAAAGCATGGCAATTACTGTGGCAGCAGACCCAAGAGATTTGGGGCTGCTTTCACAGATCAAGGCATACATCAGCTTAAAAGTGATCCCATCTCTGCAGAGAGAATGAGGAGACCTGGTATGTCCTAAAGAAAAGAGGGGGATCAAGGAGTCCCTGTTGGTAGACAAACTCAGTGACACAAACTTGATGGTTTCTATATTGGGGAAGTCCTTGGTGGCTTTGGTATTGAGGCTGCAGGGTTTCCAAGGTATCCACATGCTCATGAGACTTTTGGGGAGGACCTGTGACTAAGTGCTTACCAGTGCCTTACTTAGGTGTCTGTGGAGTGTGAGAAGCTACATTCAGGGAAGCCTGGATAAGAGGCAATCAGACTCTAACTCCATGGAGAGGCTGTATTAGTCCATGTTCACATAATAGGTGGACAAAGTATGGCCTATGTATACTCCTCCAGAATTACCTGGGCACTTAAAACACATGAGGCCACCAACATTAACAGCAGCTCAGGGACATTGGAACTCCAGCTGCAGTTTTTAGCTCATTTTGGCCACTTGCAGGGAAATGATTAGGTGAAAGCAGAAGGACAGAGGGATGTGCAAATGGCCAATAATAAGTTGTTATAAGTTCCCAAGTCATCTCCTCTCATCATCACCGTTCATAAAGAGTGACAAACAGATAAAATGAGAGTTGGCCAAAGAGAAGTGGCAACCTTGAGTTATCCTTCCAGGCAGCTAGTGCTCATGAAGAGTCTTGCCTTGGAAAGAGTTTACTGACCAAAATTTGGTTCTAGAATTCCCTGACTCAGCTTTGAGGCCAGCTATAAAACACCTTTCTCAAGTGTGGGAGTTGGAAGCCTTGGAGCAAGAGCATATTATCATCTGATGAAAGATGAGGTAACTCATCTTCTCCATCTGGATTTTTTTCCTGACCACAGATGCTTTATATGGAACTCTTGTGACTTTGCTTATGTGGGGTGTGGAAACCTCTATTTAGGTGAGCAGGGAAGAGATGGTGCTTACTATCCAAGCGAACAGGATCAAAATCTAACAAGATTTTAAATGTTTATCTGGTTTTCCTATCCCAGCAGACAAATGCTAAGTATCACAAATGCACATCAAGAAGAAAAGGAAAGCACAGAACTTCAGTCTCTCTGGCTGATACTCCAGGAAATTAAGGTAGTTATTTAAGATGCATAGAAGGAAAATCCTTCATAAGAGTAAGAAGCCAGTGGGACTCGCCAGTACAGGGCATGGGAGGAAAAGATACAAAGTCATTCTTCACACTCTGATTGGCCATTAATGACAAATAGTAATTAGTAACATAAGTAACCTTTAAGCAGTGCTTTTAATCTTCACACATTCAGCTTTAGCAGTAAGGCTGTTTAGGACAGCAGTAAGGCTATTTAGGATAAAAGCATCTAGTTTTTAATCTTTGAGCTTTAAGTAATGGAAAAATCATGGTAATGAAAGAGAATCTCCTTTTTCAGGTACAGGAAAAATCAAAAGTGCAATGATTTGAGTGGCAAATGCTGTTGCCATTCCAACAGCTCTGCAGCTTGTGCCTTGCTACACCTTTTTTTTTATTAATCCAAGAAGTTTTTTTTATATCCCATTTTCAGAAATCGATTCTCATGCCGTCTTCAACATGTTCTGTAAATCTTCCAAATTCCTTATTATCCCTTATTATTCCTTATTAGCCATTTGCCTCTGACCACCATCTGATATTTTTTCTTGTCAGTCTCTTTCTACAGATGGAGAATCTCCAGATATCATAAATCTGGTGAGCCTGGGTTGGGGCGGTAGGAGGAGGACAGGCAACAAATTTGCAGCTGTAAGAATAATACGCTGTTTCCTTCTTTGCTGCTGGTAGCTTATATTGTTGATTACTCATTAAAACTTTGATGATTAGTGTAACATTTGGAAACATGTTCATCACCAAAAGAGCTGTACGTCAACTATTTCATTTTGCAAGGCATTCGTTTGCCTCCCTCTGGTGACAAGGACTCAGACGTTGAGCGATCTCAACGTCTCAGCAGCTCAGGAGGTCATGATGGAGGAGCAAGATCCTCAAAGGCAGCAGTTAAAGATTTAGTTCTCCATAGAGAGCTTCTGCAGGACCACTGGCCCTGGGATATTGTGAAAAAAAATACCTTATTTGTTATCAGCTCTTCAGCACTTGTCATCTTTCTGTTCTGATCAGCTACTCAGAAAAGGAACAAAATTAAATGTATGTATACGTGTATAGCACATAGGTGGAACAAGACATACACACACATGCACCCAAGGCTGAAATACGACTTCAGAAATCCCAACACCTGTATCTGGAAGTGTTAGTATATAACCAACTTATCTCATTTTTTTTAAATAAAAAGCTTGGAAAACTGCCTGTACAGGTTATATATGGATGCACTTAAAACACTCTATGGCTGAAACGACCATGATTCATGATCTATGTTTTATCAAATGCAATTTAATACAGAATTCAGCTGAAGGGATCATGAATATATAGCAGTCAAAGAGAGTTTGGCAAAAATCACTGGCTAAAAATTGGTTTTGTTATGAGCTGTTATAAACAAATTTGTCCACAGAAATCCAAAATCTTTTCCTAATGGACTTAGGAGAAAGAAAGAAAGGAGACTAACCTAACTGGTGGTGGTGGTGGTGGTATGATTGTTATTAGCAGTAGCAATTCTGACTACCCTTATCTGTTATTTTTCCCCAATCAGTTTGGAGAGCATCCACATTGAAAAGATTTGAACTTTGTCTCTGGAGCAAGTTAGATTCACCTTCATTTCAAAATGCTTCTTGTTTCCCAGTTTCAGCAGAAGAGCTCAGGGGTTAAGAGAGCTGTCATAGACTAAGTAACAATTTTCAGCCTTGGATTTGAAGTGGTTGCCTAGCAGTAAAAGACTCCTTACACACCACTCCCAGTTGGAGTCCTTCCCTATTTCATATATATATTTAGCTATAAAGATCATATGTAGGAATATATAAGAAGATATATTAATAGGAGCTCCCTCTCACAATCAGAGTATTGAGTATAGCTGGAAAAAGCCAAACCCTTTCAAAAGCAGTGGAGTATCACACAGTCAGAGGCACCAGCTCGGCCCAGCAAATCAGCGTTGGATACATGGCCAAGATGCAAAAATCAACTTGTACGAAGCACCAATCTCAAGGAGCTTTTCAGGATCATTTCTTCAGCTGGAGGGAAACACTGGGATGGCAATAAGTCTAGGTCATTCTTCATAAAACATCTTGCATTTTGTTTTTTTAATATATATTTTATATATATATATATATATATATATATATACCCATACATATATATAATGCTAGAAGAGACATTTACGTTTATGTAGTGTGTCCTCAGGCAGAACAAGGCCATTGAATCTCACCCAAACGTTCCTGTGCTTAGCCCAGAAACCCAGGTTTAGCACAAACCCCACAACTCTACCTTACCTGTGTATTTTCTGGCAGCCTCGGGAGCCATTCAGCAGTGGTGACTAACAACAACAATACCTTGGATGCTGATTTTACCATAAAAAAGTACTAGTGATGAGCCTTGCAGAAGGAAGACTCTATTTAACCACAACACAGAGTCAGCGTCCTTTCTCCTCGCCCATCCCATGAGTTTGCAAAGGGACCAGCTATCACTTAAGCTTTTCCACGCAATCTATGGCTATTAATGATTTTCTCTTTCTGGTCAATAGATCACAGGCAGAAGCCAGCTGGCTTTTACTCGGACCAGTGGAACAGGCTTTCCATAAACTTCGGGTCTCTTTTGCCCTATTTAGGTCAGGAGTTAATATCCCTTATCACAAGCAAGGGGTCATGTCCTGCTGTTTAAAGTCAGCACACGCCAAGCGCGGCTGCCAGGATGAGCATCCCCTCTCATCCAGTTAAAGCTGGGCTGAATTGAGACCTGTGCCTGAGCACAGCAGAGTGAACAACAGCGCAATATGCTGCCAAATACTCACAGTGCATCTTGAGTGAGTTTTGCACAGAGGGCTTTTCTGGTCTAAGACACAAGATAAAGAAATGGTGCTAAATCCTTTTTTTTCTTTCTTTTTTTTTTTTTTTGTTTTTTTGTTTTTTTGGTTTTTTTT
>JANZLQ010000029.1:50966414-50979474 GCA_026212715.1 Elanus axillaris | reverse complement strand
AATAAGATTCTCAATCTCCACATGCACAATGAACCTGAAGGACATGCCCTTTCCAGCCAGGATGCTGATAAATGTGGCTACAGTGCCAGAGAGACCTTCATTCCCCGTGAACTGCTCCTTTCAGTTTCTAAGATGCTGCTGTTAGAGAGACAGAGCTCCTTGGAGACCGAAAGAAAAGATGCAGAGGCAAATACTTCACTCCCCATGGAGACTGTATTCTGTCCTTATTACTCTTTGGTAATCTCCTGGTCCTTTCGGACACACTGCTGTCCTCAGATTTTGACACCTTTGTGGCATCTCTCATAAAACCTGGTATTCTTCTGTGAAATTAGAATTCCTCAAGTTATGAAATCGTGAAAGACAGATAACATTAAAAAAGAAGTACAAGTAGCAATCAAAAAAAAAAAAAAATCCTAGCTGTCATTGCTGAAACAAGCTGGAGAGGCTGAGCACAGTTCAAATTCTAGATTATTAAAAAAAAAAAAAGATTTCTAAGCAACTCAAGATTTGAAAGCATCCAGTTTCACAATGTCCAAATATTTTTATTTTGGCCATAAACTATGTGAGCAAAGGCACAGGCCACAGATCTCTCTATTCAAGCCCACTCAAACAAGATTTACAGTTAAACCCAGCCTGGACACAGCTTTTGGAGAAGAGTACATCCAGCCCACGGGAGGAACATCCGCCGCTGCCACCGTGTGAGCCCGTTCAAGGAACGTGCAGAGCGTCCTCACCCCTGCTTGTTCCTCACCACTGCCTGCTATTTTGGTCCAAGTGTCCCTTAACACCTTGTTCATGTTGCTATTTTAGACTGGGTGTCCTGTACTACCTTGTTCTCATTACACTAAAGCAAAAAAAAAAAAAAAAAAAAAACTCCAAAAAAACCCAACAAAAAAACAACACTAATTAATATAAATAGAGGCTGAAAATATGGATATTTCACTGAAGTCCTGAAGCAAATGACATCTTCTCAGGAGATTACCATAGTGGACACAGGCACATGTGTTTTATTTATAGCTCTAGATTTACTGCAGTCACTCAGTCAAGCACAGCCAGGACTCTATAGAGGCAAATGCGGTTCACTTCTCCCCTCCTCAACTTTAAAGGGCAGCTAACAGCTTGTCTGGAGTTTTTGCTATGAGTTTTATGAGTACAACTTAATCACTGAGATAGAAAACAGTTGCTTGAGAAACACAGCTGCAGGAGAGGGAGGCAGATCCCCCCTTTGCTGCCCTCCTGGTGGGTAGGCTATGATATACAGATGCTCCAAGGAGGAGCCAGGCTCCCTATTCCTTTCAGAGACCTCTCCCAAGTCTCCCCCACTTGTATAACATGCTCCGTTCATCACCACCTGGAAGCCTCTAAATCAAGGCACAGCATCTCTCCAACAGGTTCACTTGATTCCTACCACAAGTCACAGCATTCCTGAAGTCATGGTGGGTTGAACCTACCATCGCCATCCACACAACGTTATAGTGATTCCTTCTGGCCTCGCAAGTGCTGACTTTCCCTGTCTCCCCCTCTGTGATGTGCGTTGTTCTGAAAAGAGACCACTTAAATCAAATAAGGCCAAGGTGTGGGTGCAGCACCTGCTATTGAAATGCTGGGAGCGATGATTAGGTGATAAATTTGGTCTGCTTCCTCTTGCTATCACCCCCTTCCCTCTCTTCCCTTCAATGGTCTCTCTCCAACCCTCATTCTTACCACTGTTAAGACCCTTGGAAATGTTTAAAAGCTTTCCTGGAATTAAAAAATAATAAATTATTCCTCTCCCTGACCTCCTCTGGACTTTATTTCTCTTGCCTGAAATTTGCTGCTGAATTCAGAGGCTGTGTCTACGTCGCATTACCATGAAAGGACCCACTCAAAGACAGTAACATCACCTAACCTGTTGACCCCTTGCACTTTGCAATCGCTTTGACTTGCACTTTCCCCTGCAGCCCTGTCTTCCTATCCTCTGTTGTGGTAGGGTGGTAGAAATCCCACCCAAGAATCAATCTGGGCCAGTTTCATCCCCTCTAAACTTGCACTTTGCAGTCATAGATGTCATCCCCGACATTTAGATCTACCTCAGTCTATCTGTTGGCTTGAAGGAAACAGGAGGGTAATCAGAATCCACCTGACACAGCAAATCTAGGGAGGAGAAAGGGGGAATCAATTTTTATAATACGTGTTTGGCACTACATAATAGATATAACTCTAAATGCAAGCCATAAAGTTGGAGAGGCTTATAAATTAAATCCATTCTGTCCCTTTTAACTAAAAAGTGACCTTACCGTAGAATTAAATGTGTTTTTTATCCAGTGATCTATGGAGCTGTAAAAGTGGCTGATTGTTGCAGTGCAATGTTAGAGCACAGAGAGGAGCACCCAGATAGGCATCTCCACACAGCTCAGCCCATGTGCCGCTGTTTGGTTTACAATTAACACAAGGCAACCGTACAGCTGGGGATTTCACCCTCTCCCTGCCAGAAGAAGGTGACCCATGTCCCTGCTGGGAACAATCCCTGGCCAGGCTGTCCTCCGAACTGTGGCCAGGCTTGGGATGGGAGAGTGCTGCCTAAGCAGGGCTGAAACCACATCAGGGTGTGTTCTAAAATTAAACCGTCTTCACAAATGCAGGGCAGTTTTTGGATCGGTGTCCTCTCCCTGTTTAGTTTACTGGGCCCTAACTACAGCGCAAGTACCCTGGGGTTCAGCAGAATCCCGTAGTGGTGGAGAAAAGGGGGGTGGAAGGTCCTTGATTGCTCATGTAGTGACTCCATCCTCCTGCTCCAATAATCACACAGGAGAGTCTGAAATACAAAAGACTTGACATTGGAATCCAGCCCAGAGGACACAATTTAGGATGTTCCTGAATGCTTCTGAATGACCAGCAATTATCAGGCTTTGTCTCACAAGAAAATACGGTTTTGAAGACTCTGCTGGGTTATAGGTTGGCATTCATGCATATAGGCTCTCAGAGCCTGCAGGAGACTCAGTGCTCCAAGGAACATAATCAACGCAGGATTGAAGGCTGTTCGACTTCCAATCAGTACAGCAGTGAAGAAAATCACTTTCCCCATGCCACGGATGAAACAGATGCTCAGGGAAGTCAGTGGTGTGTTTCCTCATTACTACTGAGAAGTGGTGCAAAGGAGGAGCCAAGATCCTTCCCAGCTATTGAAAGTCACTGAAGCTTGGACAAAAAAGCGCTGCCAGGTCTTCCTTGTCTCTTCTCTGTGTGTGTTGGACTGGTGTTGCCCTGTGAAACCATGACCCTCCATCAAATGGCAAGAGTGGATTCAGGAGTACAGCCCAGATGGGCCAACGCTATGTTGGGGATTCATCTAAGCCTCCACACTCCACTGTGCAACACATTGACCTCGACTGGTTGTGGGCCAAGCCACCAAATGCAAGTCCACGCTGGTAGCTAGGTTACTCTTTGGCACATCCCAGGCTTGGATGTGTACTGTCCTGAGACGCGGTTTGTGAGGACCACCTCCCTGTACATCTGGACACTGATGCCAATGGCTCCCTTCTCATTTTGACCATTCTTTTTCTTCTGGTCACCTCTTATTTATTATCACTTGGCTTGATAGTGGCATTTTTGTCTGCAACTATAGTCTTGAATCGCACAGGGATAGAACCCAGGCTCAAGAACTATCTGCCGTCCACGCTATGTAATTGTTACCAAGGTAATGCTGAGCACAATCCAGGGGACAGCATGGGGCAGAGTCTGTTACTGATAAACCCTATGATCAAGACTAAGCCACAGGTGGGGAGATAGAGAGAACTTAGTCCTGTGGCAACCAGTTGCACCATACCACTTAGTCAAAGTGCAAGCCCTGGCATGTATTGTTGATTAACATTTGATGTGATATTTCATTGATTGCAGATCTGCAGGGATTCAGACCCCTGCACGCACTAGAGATGCTAGCACAGAAAAGTACTTGCAAGGATTAACTAGAAGGAAAAGAAACCCTGATGGTGCCCAGGTAAAACCCACCTCTACTTCTGGAATCAAAAGGAAAGAAATCTTAAAAAAGTTGATTTTACAGAACACAACAATGCTCAGCCTCAGTCAGAATCCCTACTAGCTGCCATGGTGCTAATAACAGCATCATATTTACCCAGGCTTCCTCACTATTCTCTTTCTTTGAATATTTACCAATGCTAGAGCTTTTCTTCTTCAGGATGAAGAACCTCAACCACTTTGCAGTCTTTGCTATGGTTTCTCTGAAATAAAGGGAAACAACCATTAACCAGCAGCTGGTGCACTGGACTGGTCCGGGCTGATGGCCTGCACCTCCCAATTCTGCCTGCCTATCACACCAGTGCAAAAATGCCAGGCTTTGTGCTATTACCATTTCAAAGCTATTTATGGCTAATGTTTGGCAAAACCCAAATACTGCAGCCATCCAAGACCTGCAATGGATCAAGTCAAGAACACCTGGAAGACAAGACTCACCAGCAGGAGTCTTTTTCTCCAAAGAAAGAAAGGAAAAAAAAACCCAACCCCAAACAATTTCAAGATTTGAAACTGCAGTTGGATTTCCACAGAAAAAATTCAGCTGCTTGCATATCAGCTTTTTGTCAGCCCAGAGCTCTCCCACCCTCACTGTTTCTGCCACAGTAATACCAGGAGGCACCAACTGAGTGTCAGACCCCGTTGTAGCAAAGAGGACCAACTTTCCCAGCCTTGTGACCCCCAAATCCAGTTTTTCCTGAGGTTGAGAGCACCTAGGAAAGGATGCAAAGAAACTCATAGTCAGAGATGGCAAGAGCTGTCCAGGAGCTTCACAGAGGGATAGCGCTGAACTGGAGATGAAGCAATATCCCAAGACCACCTGATGTTGACCTCATCTCTGCCAGTGGTTCACTTTCCACCTAATTCAAGCCATAGACCAACCAACTGCTTCTTTGCTCAGGAGCTCTATATTGGCCACGCTCATATTCAATGCTATACAACCCATGGTGAGTGACGTAAGTCTTAAAGAGCTCATCAGGGAAAGCTCAGAGGCAGCAGACAGTATTGGTCAATAATTTGGGAAGGAATAAAGAACAATGAATTTAAATAATTCGCCCTGTTGATGACCCAGGAAGCAGCCAGGCTAGTTGCCACAAGAACAGAGAAAATAAGGGTATAGGGAGAGCCCCAGCTGCCAGTATTTGATGAAGGTTTGGCAGCTGGACAGAACAATTACACCACCGAAGTCACCTTCCAGACTAGAAGCCAATTTGCACAGCTAAACCCCCTTCCAATTACTCCTTCTCTGACTGTCTAAGGAGTCGCAGCAATCAGACAGACACTTTCAGAAAAGGACATCTGAGTGGCAGGATGGGCCACTGAATGGAAAGTATGGCTGAGCAGCATCATTAATTCTCCACCCCATTTCTGGCATTTGCACTAGGGTGACTGATTTCTTTCCCCCCCCTCCTCCTCCCCAGCTACAAATAACTTCCACAGGGAGATTATGCTGTCTGCTCTCTAATCAACAGCAACTTCAAAAGGGCTTAGTGCTAAAAGAAAACCTCAGAGGGCCAGCATTAAGTGGGAAACAAACACAGCATTTGGGTTGTAATTTGAGGTGGGAGGCTGGGGTTTTAATAACCACATCGCTATGGCATGCTGTGCACCTTGTGGTTCATAAACTGCATTTATGAGTACAAGAAGTTACAGGAAGATTTTTCGGTCCACTTGAAAGGCAGCCATGGCTGGTGTAGAGCATCTGACGTATTTAGTTGTGCATGGTAGTTGTATTTAGCACCAGCTTTCCTATCACTCCCCAGCACTGTCATCTGCATACAAGCAGAGCCTGGTGACCCAGCTCCAGGTCTGGGAAGAGTCTTGTCCTATTTAGATCCAACCACGCTTTTGGGCAAGGGAAGGGAGGTGAGAAAACTCACTGCCTTGTCCCACATTCCCCTCACCACTCAAAATGGAAACCATCGTGGTGGGTTCCTCTATAAACACATTTGAGACCTGTTCAAGATAGGGAAGAGCAAGGTGTTTCAGTTCCCTGAACCTTTTCAGATGAGCTCCAACACAAGAAATAGTCCTTGCACATGCTGGGAGCTGGTAGGAATCTTGGCCAGCTTTACCAGCTCTCTTCCTCATCTCTAGCACTACATCCCACATCGTACCTGATGCTGTTGGTACTCAGGTGCTATCCTCACAGGCACTCTGGGATGGTCTTAGAGGTCCTTCTGTGAAGATCTTTACTACTAATGAGAAGTCAAAACCCAGACCAAGCAAGGGAGGGACCCATCAGCCTTCAGCCCCACAGAACCAGGAGGAAGAAGCTGTCGCAACTTGTGGTGGACGATACCCCCTTTCCACATCCTAGAAAACTTCTTTCAATGGCAGAACAAGCCTGAATGCTCAGCTTTTCCCAGGAAAACAGAGGAAGCTATTCACAGCAAAGCTTCAGTGACAGAAGTAGAAGAAGCTAAGTATCACATCTTAGGGCAAAATGTGTGCACATTTCTGATCAAAGATGCTGTAGCATTGCCGCTGGCCACAACCTAGCCAAAAAGATCAGTGTAAGACTCCAGAGAGATGGAGGGGCATGGACTTACCAAGAGCGTCCTTCTCTAGAAAAGTAGGATTAAATCAACAGGACATCAAACCAAGGCTTTGTCCCAGCACAGGGCAAGGACAGTCTCTGCTTCTTGAGGGGTAGTAAGGCTGTCTCACACAGCAACAAAAGGTTTTGCTCTCACTCAAGATACCTCAGTGCCTTTAGATTTCAGCCCCCAGACCTCAGTCCCCATCAGATTTCCTCCCTTCTGAGATACCAAGCCCCAAGTGTGCTCTCATACAGTCCCACCCTGGAGTTTGTCCTGCAAGACAGCCTTCAATTATCTCCTGCAAGACACCTTTAAATACTCTGCAGGCCTTCTGCTCACCATATATAGACCAAAGAGCAGCTCCTGAAGGCAGCTATGTCCAGTGAGGGCATCACAGTCTGCAGCACTCATGTCCCATTTCACAGAATCGCAGATGCTTGAGGTTGGAAGGGACCTCTGGAGATCACCTCCTCCAACCCATGCCTCCATCTTCCTCGGTCTTGGTAGAGGGTCAGGCTCTGGACTGGGATTACCCCATCTAGGGGCTTGCTACCAAAACCTCCCCTTCCAGTGTTATTTCCATGCCTGCAGGCACTGCCGACAGACAGACAATTGTCTAGTACCTGAGGGATGCCTTCGGTACATCTACAAGCATGCTGACTCTCATGGCAAAGGATGCCTTCGTGATATTTCCACGCATCCTACTTTATTGGATCCCCCAGCTAACTGGCATTTTGCTGGGATCTCTTCTGGCTTCCCCCTTGCCCTCCCAACCTTGCTGCGCTTCTGATTGTCACCATCTCTCCTGCTGGTAACAGAATCATCTCCATCTGGAGAATCTGGAAGTCCCGACACCATTGCTATCCCTATTAACATATCTAACAACCCCAAGCTGGCAGGAGCCAGCAAGTCACACAGGACAGCCAATAGTTAACGTTGTTCATGTTATTTTTTTAAACATTCAGAATATGAAGTAAATGTACCTTCACTATTTACTTATTCCTTCCCTTGCCCTGATGGCTGACCTGCAAGTGCTAAGATGGGTGATTGGGAGGGCAGCGCTGTGCTATCTGCTGCCTCTACTGAGATGTGGGCAGCTCAGAGACCCACTGGTCTCCTCTCTCATAAGCACCCATGTGTTTGTCTACCCACATGCCCTACGGACATAATGCACATGGTCCTTATCATGAAGTCTTACTCTCTTTCAGGCTGGCTGCACACACCCGAGCAGACTAGGCACTAAATGTCCTTTGTCACGCAGTCTTCCTAAATTGAAACCCACCCCTAGAGCCATCAGAGTTTCCCTAGAAAGATGCTGTGCCTCAGGGAACACTTGCAAGGCAGGCAGCGTGTCAGACCGTTGACTAACCACATCACTGTCAAGCTCCATCCCAAGTGTAAGTGCCAAGACAGTTCAGCCCTGCTCACAGGGAAGAGGTTCACTGCCATTTACACATTTAACATCACCGAGGACCTAGCAGACAGCAGCTGTGCAGGCTGCTAGGTTACAGAGATTTTTCTCTCCTCCCATCCCTGATTTCTGCCATAAAAATCATAGGCTCTGCTGTAATTTTACCTTCATAGAGAGATATTCTTGGGGCACATACAAGAACCAGATTCCTTTACTATTGCCTGCATACGGCAAGCTTGCACTAAGCTCCAAAAAGCAAGGTGCTCACCCTTGCCCCTTTCTTTGTATGCATAAAGGTGAGGAGCTTTTTGTCAGCAATTAACCCTTCTTTCAGCTCAATAGGGCTGATCAGATTGTAGAACAACATCTGAGAAGTGGAGATTAGCAAGCCAAGCTCTTTAGTACTTAAGGCATCAGTGCAGCAACTCAAAATCAGATTTCCCTTTCTTCACTGGCATTTGATTAAAGCCTTTTCAAGCAGTCAGTCCTTTCCAACTTCCAGATGCTTAAGTCAGGTGATAGAGAAATCCCCCCCCTTTTTTTTTTTTTTTTTTGTCTGTGAAATGGCAACAGCGTGTGTCTGAAGCGTGGTTAGAACAAAAAATCATGTCCAGAAAACATGGCTAAGTGTACGCGTATGTCTATGCACGTGCATGAATGCATAGCTTTGGTAGACTGGACCAGAGCACAAACACGCAAAGGCTTTAGTAGCATGGTTCAAGAAGGGGGAAAATACCGTTAAAGCAGGAGTTGAGTCCAGAAATAGATTGTGAGAGGATCAATTTTTGCTGCATACTGATTTATTCAAACCTTCCACAGTGGCAAAGCCCTCTATAACAAAATATCTGATTACAGGACTATGACCATAAATTCCACACACCCTCAAGCAATGGCCAATGAATAACTGACTTGTTAAGGGAATGAACCTGCACAATGAATAAATCTACCAACAGGGCTTTCAATACAAAAGACCCCATCGGGACAAATTTCCTTCTGAAGGTGTATCGACTTTCATTTGCAGGAACCAGCAGATATTTGTTTCAAGAAGATAGCCATTGTTAGATTGCTGCTAAACAACATCTAGTATAAACCGGACTCCTACCCAGGCTTAATCTACTTCCATATCAAAGTAGGCTGGACTATACAAAGGATCATTTTGCAAGACAAAGTGTTATGCAAGGTCTCCTGAAAAAGCAAGTCTTTAATCCAGAGGAAACCCAAGGCGGGTACAGGAGAGTTGCATACCTCAAGACCCTCTTGTAGAAAGGCATCAAGAACATAAGGATTGAAAAAGGGTAAGAAAACATCACTCAGGAGGAAAGTTGAGGGGTGGACATGCATTCACAGTCAAAACACAAGAATAATAATTCACGCCGGGGTCTTGGCTGGTGCCCTTCATCTCAGAATCCCAAAGAAAGTGTTGTTCGACCAAATCCATTTGAACGGCTGGCACAGAGCCCTGTTGGGGAGGAGGAAGCCAGTTTTGCAGATGAAAACACCGAAGTGCGGGAAGACCGATATCTAAATTAACCGTGATCTGAACCTCTGCCCTGAGACACACGGCTTGGCAGTGGATGAGATCAGCCCTACAACACCCTTGGTCTGTAGTGAGGATTTCACTACAGCGTCTTTTAAATCAGGCCACGGGGTTTGGCGTTGGGTAGACCAAACTTTCAGTGGCTTGTGGAGCTGTAGGCTTAAATGGTCAGCTGAGAGGTCCACAAGAAGACAGGAGCACACGTGGGACAGAGACAAAACGTTTCATCTCCAGATCTATTCTAGCATGGAAATTGTGATGACGCCTATCCTGAAAGCATTTAGAGAGAGAACTATGCTAACTCTCAATGAATATGGAATAGGTAGGTCTGCCAGGAATGGGTTAGTCCTAATATCTGGCAGAGGGAAGAAAGAAAAGAGCCATTTTGCAAACAGCAAGGACTTTATTATAGGCCAGCTGAGCTCAAAAACTGAGGAAACCTTTCCATCTAGCAAAGCCAGCCTGATAACAGGCAGGAGACAAGGTGACCGTGCAGGTGGGAGTGCTGGAATCGTAGGATGCGGTATCACAAGGCCTGCCTCTGGCCAAAACCAGATGTTCAGAAAAAGAGCTTGGCAATAATATGTATTAGTCCATGCATATAGCATGCACAAAATGGTGTCCTAAATATATGCAGGATCCCTCCGTCCTTCTCTCGGGCCAACTCAAGTCAGTAAGCAGCAGCTCTACCTGGAGTAAACCACCTAAAAACTATGATGCTTACTGGAAGGAGTACTTCATGTACTTCATACATGCACTTCAGGCTAACATAGAGTGCACCACATAAGATTACAGCCATCTGATTCAATTTTTACCCCAAAATATTCAAATCTAGTAGAAAGTCTAGATTACCTTACAAGGTCTCTGTTCCTCCAGATACCATTTGCTTTTCCCGATCCCCCTTGCCCCAGGGATAAGGCATGACATCAAACACGGCAGGCCTTGCAGTTTCAACAGCTCATTTGTCATCAGCTGGTCCCTCCTTGATCAATGTTTTATGAAGGGATATTTCAGAAAAAAATGCAGATGCAGTGAAGAAGGAAAGTAGAAAACCATCCCTAGTTTAATTTTGATAACACTGGCAGGGGGTGATTCGCTCCAACAAATTAAAATCAGCAAATCTTCTCTCATTTTCTCTGACAGAGGTAACCAATTTAAATTTTCATAAAGAGGGCAGTGATGTGTGTCTTTGTGAGACAGAGTCACCAATCTAGCAGCCCTCTGATTTAAAATATTATCTTTCCTTTTTTTTTTTTTTTTTTTTTCCATTCCCTGAGAGCTTCCTGGAGCAACATGACAGATTATCTCAGCATAATCAGACTAATACAAAACCCTCGCTCCAAGAGGCACCGTGAGGAATTTCTTAAGCCCGAGATGTGACGACAAATGGACATTCTGAAGGGACCTCATTTACTGCTCATTTTCCTTTTCTTTTTTTTAACGTGCTGTTGTGTTTTGTAGCCTCAGCACCCTGCAAACCATATTAAAAAGCCAACTATCCGCAAAGTGCAGGTAAGAGAAAGGGTTGTACGCTCTCCACATGGGCTAGCCTGCCAGATTGCTCTCCAGGAGAGAAGTTTGGCTTCCAGCTGGTGGTTTCTTACGTTCTAATAAAATGCCACCAGTATTGGGTTGGGGATGGTGTAATGCTGTGGAAGAATTGCCTTTTGGGCAGCAGGAGCATTAAGAAGGGTTACAAGGCAGATGCGACCTCCTATACCAGGATACTGGAGGATGCTAAAGACCAGGATGACGTCTGTGGTGGCCCTGACTGGGAGAAAGGAGGGTCGCCACAGGTCCCTGTCATGGTGATTTGGGACTTAGAGGGCTGGTCCCCTGTGGATTTGGGACCTGAGGGGGCCATCCATGAGTCTAAAGAAAAAGAGTGCATCTCAAGTTAAAAGGGGCTCCTGCCTCTCCAGTTCAGATGGGACAATGAAATGCTTTTTTTTCCTGGCAGAGACGTGGTTCAAAGCAACTGAGATGCAAAGAAGGAGATCCCTGACCCCACCTTGGCTGAGAACTGTGCTCCAGCCCCTTTCTTCCCATGCTTCAGAGCCCTAAATGCCCACCCCACCCAAATATACGGATGGACATCAACCCCCGTCAGCAAGTTATGTACGCCTTTTAGTCCAGTTTCACTCAAGCACGAGCATCCCCCTCCTGCCCTCTTTCATCCCAGCACCTTCTGCAAACCCCAGGTGAGCAGAGAGCCCAGGGAATTTGGGGATGGAGCCACGAGAAGAACACGGGAGCCTCCTGTGCACAGCAAGCGCTGGGATGTGCCAGGGACCCCTGCGCTTTGTCTGCAGCCACATCGAGCCATTCCGATATGTGCTGCGACACCGAGAAAGAGAGTCTTCTGCAAACCTCCAGGCCAGGTGCCAGCTCCCTTCCTTTTGAAGGCTCGCTTGGGGATGTGAATTTTCTCCAAAGGGAGGAGGCGAGCTAGTTACAGAGACAGCCTGTCATCCATCTTGAAGAAAATACTCCTCTCTCTTTGCACCTCTCCTAGAAAGGTGGCAATCAGCATGTTGCAAGCCCAGGATCAGGCCCAGAGAAAAGCTTTGACTCATTTGTTTACCAGCGCAAGCTTTCCTGGAGCTAATTAATGAGCCAAGCTGATACCCTGCAACAGGTATCGATGACAGGGGATTTCCTGCGTGCTACACTTGAGCTGCGGAAGGCAAATTTGGATCTATGATTACACTGCTTCCCCCAAAAAGGGGGAAAGAAAAGCCATCTGCAACCACACAGGCACCAGGGGAAGCCCCTCCATCATCTTCCTCGCCCCCCCCAGGAGCAATGAATGGCCATGATCCCTGCTGGACCATACTCTGGGCTGACTCCCGGGAGCGTTTGAGTACCCCGTTCCCTACTTGTAGGTAGCAAAAGCTCGTACACAGCCTCTGAGCAAGCCCTTGGGGCTGGGGACTGCTTTCCAAACCCCCCCCCCTCCACCACCACCACCTCCCTTCCCCAGGCATGGGGGCGAACAGAGCTGCACATCCCGCTTGCATTCCCAGGGAAAGCCCCTGGCAGCTTTTGCAAGGATTCTGAGCTTGGGGAGAAGTGGGGCGGATAAAACATGCGGGGGAGCATGGTAAAAAAAAAAAAAAAATTAAAAATGGAGGGGGGGGGAACTACGATAAAAATGGGAAGATGATGCTCGCAAAGTGAGGAATAAACCCCAGCGTGTTTTGGCTGCCCTTATTGCAAGCCCCCCGGCTTGTGGGTTTGGTTCTTTGTGGGTTTGTTGGGTTTGGGGTTTTTTTTTGGGGGGGCAAGGGGGTGATAAGGGGGGACCAAAGCTCCACCGGGCTGTACCGAGCAGCTCCGGGGGCGGCGGGCGGCGATAGCCGGGCTGCGAGCGCCATCTCCCCGCCGCTCGCTGCAAGCCCCGGCCAACCCCCCCCTTACCAAAACCGGCTGGGTCTGGGGGAATCGGGGGGTTACACGACCCTGACACAAGGTTGAGATGTGTCCCGTGTGTGTCCCCCCCCGTTCTTTCCCAACCTTTCCCGCCCGGGATTGCAGGGGGGACAGCCTCACTGCTATGGG
>JANZLQ010000029.1:50905186-50962571 GCA_026212715.1 Elanus axillaris | reverse complement strand
CCCCGTCCCCCCCCCCGCCAGCCATATTTACAGGGAACGGGATGCAGCACCGGCAGGCTCGGCATGGCGTAGTCAGCTCCTGGCTTGTGCCCTTCAGATATTTTGTTACGTGCTGGCTCTTCAGGTTTCAACCTGGCGTGCAGCGACAAGTCAGATATTGCTACAGGAGCGTCACGGCCAGGTAGGGAAACTTCTCTCTGCGTCTGACGTGGTGACTGTTTGACAGGATGCGTGCTGGGCTCCATGTCGCTTTGGAGTACGGTTGATCTGGATCCTTGTTTCTCTGTTAGCCTTGGCCATAGAGACCGCAGAAAAGGCTGTGTGAAGCCCTTGGTTGTGTTCGCTCGGTTCCTGATAGCTTGAGACAAAAATGCATATTGTAGTATTGCGTTGAAAATGTCCCTGTTTCCTTTCTGTGCAAAGAAGTCTGCGGGTTTTCCCTCTGAAGAGCTCCTGGGTAGCAAGCTGAGGGGACAGCCCTTTTCCAGGCTGGGAAGGGAAAAGCCAGGCGTGCGTGTGCGTTGTGTGCAAGATGCACACGTGTCCTTGCAGGACTCCCCACCTACTTACTTCAGATGGGCAGAAAACACCAGCCGTATGCAGGTGGACAGTGTATCGGAGTGCTTTCTTGGAGGGAGCTGGACTTTCATGCCAACTTTCAAGCTTTTGTTCTGGAAGTGAACGGCCAAGGAGGGAAGCAGGCTTGTTCCCCTCCCTTGAAGCAGCAGCTTGTTTTCTCCTCGCAGCCGGCCGCTGTGAGCTGCAGTTTGAGGCCAGCCGCGGGACGGTGAAGCAAGACCCTCGGCCATTCACCTCTGGGTCATCCATCACCCAGCAGGCTGGGCTCGCCGGTCTGCAGTGCCCCAGGGACCACAACGGCATGAGGACAGTGTCCATCCCTGGAGCTGTCATCGCGCCAGACCTTCCACTGGTGTTAATTTGATCCACGCCAGTGTTGGCGGCAGCCGAAATCCGGGCTGCTGAAAGCAGCCGCCAGCCAGCCTGCCCAGCACCCGCTCTTGTTTGATGTTGACAGGGCACGTTTCATCAGGTTTTGGTGGCCTGGAGAACGGTGCTGAGCGCCGGCAGCTGCGACCGCGCTACCACAGCCTGCATATGGCAGCAAGAGCCAGCGCCGTCCAGCTGCCGGGGTGCAGACCCGAGCTCCCAAAATGCGGGTTGAATCGCCATGTCTGCCTTGGACCTCTTGGCCTCGCTTCACTTCCCCATTCCCACTTGGAGTGAAAGCGATGGTGTGGAGGGCAGGCGTCCAGCACCGGATCAGGCGAAGCCTGAGATGTGAGTACAGGGCACATGCTGCGAGGTGCCTGGAAAGGTGCTCCATGTCGGGCCTCCAGCACAAACAGAGATAAAGCTGCTCCTGCAAATCCGTAGAGCCCTGGAAAAGTGTTCAGTTTGCTGCCCTGATCTCCGTTTTCAGCCGTTGCTGCTGCAGAAATTGCACTGCTGGCTTTTTCTGCTCTCATTTCTCTCTGCCAGCACCCAGGCAGGCAGGGAACGTTGTCCCCATGGATGTCCCTGTGTGGGAAGCACGCAGTGCATCCGTAGGAAGAGCACTGCTCGGCTCCGATCAGGAGGTTTCCCCTCCCAGAGCAGAAGTGGCAGCCACTGCTGGGCGAGCTGGAAGGTGCTGCTTGATGGATACTCTGTTTTGAAGTCTTTAAAAAACTTCTTTTATCAATTTCCTTAAAAAAACTGCAGAATATTGCTGCTTGCGGGCTCATGAGCGGTGCTGGTCGGCCGTATCGCTGCTGCAGTGTATTGCAGCGTTAATCCTGGTGAGCGTCAGGACCCGTTTGTGAGCTGTCGAGTGCAGAATGTGTCGTCTTTGCCTGAAATTAAAAGTAGCTCAATGAAAAGCAGTGTTCAGAATGAATTTGAAATTAGGTTTTGAAGTGTTTCTTGGACACAGCTCAAGACCACATTCGATGTTTCTGGTGCTTTCAAAATGATGGGGGGATCTGGCGGCACTTTGTTTTGTGCCTGAGCAAAATGGGGGATTGTTCTTGTGGATGCAGATTAAAATAGATGAGATTATCCCCCAGATCGGAGATGGAAATAGGATGCTGTTCCTCAGCAACTGAGATATCTGAAAATGGAAAGCTCCACATCTGCTGCAGGCTTTGAGCAGGGACTGGCACCCTCTCTGCAGCAGCCCAGCAAGCGCGAGAAGGGAGTACCAGGACTCCAGCCTAACACCACGAGTCCAGACTAACCTGGAAGACTGAACGTCCTCTAATTACAGAGGGCTGAAGACAGCAGGGAGCAGTGGGTGACTCCCCCAGGTCTGCAGCAGCTCGCCAGCTCAGCGCTTTAGCGTCGGTGGTAGGGAATAAAACCTGAAGTGCCAGTATAATAGGAAGGAGAAGCCTGGGGAAAAAAAAAGGTACTTGAAAGGCATCAGGGTGGTGATAGAGCATGGGCTGGGCTGGAGCTGGATTGCAGCCTAGCAGAAAAAGCCAGACCCAGTCACGCCGGGTTCCCCGGTGAGACCCAGCTGGAAGCAGAGAGGGGTTGAACATCACAAGTGCCATGCGGGGCAGCTGGCAGTCCTCACGGCTACTGGAAAAATCGACACGGCTGGGAGATAAAAAGTGCAGCTTGGGACTCCAAGGTGCAGAGACCTTATCTGCAAGCAGAGATTAGAGCAAGGTAATCTCTATGTTTACAGTGCGAGGTGCAAGCGGGCAGAAGGAGAAGCTGGTGGAAGGAGCGAGGGCGTTGGAAGTGGGGCTGAACCAGATCGACCTGTAGAGTGCAAGAAGGGCGACCTGTGGGAGCTGAAATGGGAGAATCCGGTCCCTTGGGAAATGAGGCTAACCAGTTGCCCTTCTCTAACTGCTGCTTAGCAGGAGTTGAGAGGTGTCCTGCAAAAACACCCAGCCTTCCCCTCCCCTCCTTGCTCCAGCGCTGCCTGAGCATGGATCAGTCCTGGGCTTCTGGTCGAGGACTTCAAACCAATGCGCTCGTGCTCCAGTATGCCTCTTCTGCAGGAGGCGTTTCTGCACTGGTTGAGGGGATAAAATAGCAGGTTTCTTTTTATGAACGCTCTACAAGTTGAAGTTTGAGCGTTGTTACACTCAAAGTGCAGCTGGGAGGAGGGTGTAGCAGCACAGGCTTGGGGATGCAGCGCTAACCTCTTGCCTTCCCCCGTGCTGCCAGCCCTTGCAAACCCAGCCTTGTTCTTAAGCATTTGCAGGGCAGTTGGGAAGGAGAGGATCTGTGAAAGTGCACAGAGAAAGAAGGGCTCAGTTTGGGTTGTTGGGTTTTTTTTTTCATGAAGTCTGGCTTGTGCTGGGTGGGTTTTCCTGCTGAACAACCAGCCCGCCTGCAAACACAATGATTCCCAAAGCTATTTATAGAGCTGGGAGCCCTGGCCGGCCAGCCTCCTCCATCACGTAACCCTGTGCTCCCTGCCGAAGCAGCCTCCGCCGAGGTTTTGGCTCTGGCCGGCCCAGCCTGGGAGGGTAAGGAGGACCATATGTCCCTGCCTTGAGCCAAGTGCGCAGCTGTGCTCGATTCTCCCGTCTGGTGCTGACTTGTTAACTCTTTGGGGGCGAAGGGGAGGAACGTGGCTCATGCCACGCTTGGCGTAAGAAAGGGATGCTCTCGTAGGGGCTGAAACCAGCCAGAAGTGGGATGCATGAAGGGTCTTTCCTCCCAGGAGTTCCTCAGTCCTGCTGTGACTAACTCTGGTTTGTTCTGCCGTGTGTTATCCTCCTGAATTAGGTAAAGAAATGGTCTAATGGCCTGCCTGGAAAGAGCGGATAACCATATGTGTAATTCTGGGGTATTGAAGTGCGTTATCCAGATTATTAATAACTCGCCGTGCCTTATGCTGCTCCGTCGCAGGAGCCTGAAGCGTTCCTGCCTGTATGCTTTCCTCCCAGGGCATCTCATTCCAACCACAGTGCAGTCTCACTGTCTGCTGCCTCTTGTCCTTTCCCCTCTCCCCCCTTTCTCCCTCTCCCACCGGACGGTGCCATAGCTCAAGGCGGACAGGCAGCACTACCCACCTGCCGTTCCCTCTGTACATGGCTCACCGCTGGAAAAATGCTTGCCTGGAAGATCAGCTTGCTTCCCTGCCGCTCCGACTGCATCACCCTGCGTTATCTCCTTCTCTGCATCAGGCTCTTCCCTCCTGCACTCCTTTGGCAGCACAGCGGGTACCTACGCCTTTGCCCTTGCTATCCTATCGCTCCTATCTCAGCTTCGTCTCCCTCAGGGCCAGCCGCCCCGTTTTATACCACGCTTGGGTGCTGCCTGTTCTAAGGAGTCCTTCCCCATCTCCTGCTGAGTCAGTCCACAGTCTCTGCCTTCCTTGCATCAAATATCTCAACACGGTGACAAGGACACCTTGCTCTTGCTCTGCTTTGTAATCCCAAGAAGCGGGAGCCCGGCGGGACGAGGCAGCCCACTCGGCCTCGGCAGGGTTTGCACCAGCACGGTGCACGCAGGATTGGACCGCAGCAGCAGAAGTGCAGGCAGAGAGGTGGGCAGAGGGCAGGTAGCTGCCAAAGGGATCAGGCGAGGGGCTGGGGGCAGAGGGAACAGACCTGCCCTTGGCAGTGCTGAGCCACCGTCGCGTCCGCTGACTCCAGCCTTGTGCCGCCTGCTTTTTCCCGCTGGGCTCTGAAGGCCAGGTAATGCTCACAGCCCTGCAGAGAGCTGTGCAGCAGGGCTGGAGGATGCCCAGCCTTGTGCCTGGACCACGGTGCCGTCTCCGCGCAGCAGTACGGGAGCCAAGAGACACGTCTCTGCAGAAATGTGGATGTTTCCTCCAAAAAAAGTCCATCCCCTTTACGTTGGCATCTTCCTGCGCGAGCTGCGCTGATTAGTTTGCCCTTGGATGTCTGGGTCGCTTGGGCTAATTTGGATTGGTGACTATTTCCAGTTTAATGGACCTGGGACCACCTGGAATCCCCAGCTGGGGTCGGGTCCTCCAAAATCTGTAGCCTTGAAGCATCATGCCTTTAAGCATCACCCAAATACCAAACAGGGGCCAAATTTCTGTTTCCTGCCTCATGTTGTCAGTACCTTTTCGAAAGGAAACCTACCTTGCCAGGCTGCTGTTCCAGCCCCAGGCAAGTATGGGAGCATTAAGAATGATGAAGATGTTTGTAAAGACTAGCAGGGACCTCCCAGGCTGCCTCCCTGCCTTGCAGGCAGCCGCAAGGTGTAGCTCCTCAGGATTTGCTGTGCTCCGGCTCAGGACGCGCAGCTCTCGGGAGGTGGTTTGTGAGCTCTGGATGTGTCTTCTGAGCTCTCAGTCCCCAGGTTAAAGATTACTTTTATTTTATGATTTTTTTTTTTTAATCTGGTTAATTTTCCAGGGGAAAGGAGAAACAAATCTAAGAAGGCTTCATTAACAGAAAGCAGGTTTTTTAATTTATTTTGGTTTTAATGGAGAACCATGGCTCAGAGCAGTAAGCTCACTGCAGCGTTGCAGCAATATATCAAAATTACCCTGGCTCTGTGCGTACTTGGTAGAGCATCAACAGGCTGACGGTTACAGCGCTGCTCTGGTGACTCAGATAAATAACACGCAGACCAAAACATACATTGAGCCTGGCTCGGCCAGACTGGAAAATGCACTTTTGGAAGGTGCTTTTCCAGGCGGGGATGGCTCTGCACGGCCGGGGCTGCTGCGAGGGACTGCTGGTGTGCTCCAAGTGCCGGCTGATAGGGGAAAACCATGACCTTGGGTCCTTCAGACCTAGCTGTGAAAAATGGGAGATTAAAAAAAACCACTTTGGTTGTGTTTGTTTTTTCTTTCCCCTTTCATGTTTGGGCTACCGAAGCAGTACATCACATAGAGCTCCTGTGCTGTCGCCGTCTGCGCACGTACCCCTGCCACTGGGTGTCTGCTGCCCTTCGTGCTGTTACCGGTCAGGAGCGACGGGAGATTTGGGTGCCTGCCTTACCATTCGGTGAGTTTTTACACCCAGGATATTCCCAGTAGATGCTCAGGCAGGAGCTACCTCCTGGCAGGGATGAGCTTGCAGGGCAGCCAGCCTCTCCTGCCTGCCGCTTGCTGCCGGCTGTTTCTCCCAGCAAAGCGCAGGGACGTCGCTCTGCGGAAGGGCTTCTGTCTCGCTTCCTTAAATGTCCGTGCTGGCCTCTCCCAGCTCTCTTTTTGCTCAGGGCCATTCAGAAACTTCTGGCCACAGCAGGCAGGGGATGGCTGTGTGGGGTTGCTTGGGAAGCTTTGGGATGGCTTAAATCTAACAAAAGAGATGGGAATAGCGTGGTGGGGAAACGTGCGTGATAACCACAGGGAAACAACTTCCATGGTGAACATGGGGGATTCTAAGTGCCGAGAGGGACTGGAAATGGGGCTGTGGACACCTATGTGTTTGGGGGGAAAAAAAAGAAAGAGAAAGAAGGGAAATTAAAAAAAAAAAAAAAGGAAAAATGGACCTGTTGGTGACGAAGTAAACAAGTGGCATTGACTGTGATGTGGAGGTACAAATGCTTCCCGCGCTCTGATTTTGGCAAGCGGCAGGTCTGTTTACGCAGCCTGGGGACCGCAGCAGATGGTGCCTGGTGTGTCCAGGGCTGCCCTTCCCAGGGGTCCCAGCTCTCCGTCTGCCCCTTACGGGATAGTGGAAGCCAAAATTGGGAAGGCAAGCCCGGCCAGCATCCCCAGACCCTGTCTGCCCCATGGGAGCCCTTTGGATTGCTCCGGGCACCAGAGTGGGACATGTGGATGGCCAAGAGGCTGCAGGCTCTGCGCGGATGTTGGGATGCTGGCAGCGCTCAGGGCTTGCCCTGCTGTTAGGATCTGTTTGTGCTGAGAGCTGCTGCCTTTGCTGCTCCCCGTCTGCTTGAAAAACCTGTCCTGCTGACGGGAACTGCGATGAAAGTCCTGCTGCTGCGTTATAAACCTGGAAGGGAAACTAGACACAAGCCATCCTTTCATGTCTCTGCTCCCAAACCACAGCATGCCGCCCTCCTCGCTGCTCTGGGCTAGCCGCCCTCCTCTGCCTCTCCTCCTCCCTCGGCACCCGCAGTTCTCCACGGCTGTGCCGTGGGTCCCAGGTCACACGCACCAAATGCTCGGGGAAAAACCCCTTTGCTGTTCAGAAAGAGCTGCAAAGCTCTGCTGAGAGCCGGCATCACGGGAGCGGGATCTCTTTGCAGACAGATTAGTAAGAAGTGTGGGGTCTTGGGGAGGGAGAGGAAGCTTTTAATTCCTTTTTTATTTTTCTTTTTTTTTTTAAAAAAGTATAAAAACTGTAAAATTAAACATTGCAAAAAACGTTCCCTCCTCTCTTGTGCTGCTTCTCCAGCTACACTGTTCTCTGCAGTGGCTGGCACGGAGCCACCGGACCAGAGCAGGCACCTCGCTTCGTCTCTTGACAGCGGCTGCCAGATCTACAGCGGGGCAACGGGAGGACTTTCGGTTCGACCCAGCACCCGTCCTGCCTGTCTGCGCAGAGGACCCAGCTCCAGACGCTGTACGTAAGCTGTGAATCCCACCAGCTCCTCAAAACTCATGTGTCCTTGAACTCCAGGCTCTGCCTGTGCAAACATCTGCGCTGGCGGCGAGAGAAGCAGGGAGGGAATGAGGGAGAGCTCCCCCATCCAAACCTTTTCATGCCTTTTCGCTTGCTTTGCAGCTCTGTTCTCTTTCCTGCCTGCCCTGTGACTCTCTCCTGCCAGACTTGAGCTGTCTGTCGTCAATAAGTCTTGCTGATCACGGGAGAGCCGCCGTGTTGGCTTTGGCACGGTTGAAGTTTCCGTGCTCCGTTCAGAGCCTTTCTTGCTTCTCTGCAGATAACAAAGGCTGTTTCAGTGTGGCCTGGTGCTGTCCCCCAAGGCTGCAGGCAGCCTGAGGAACTTGCTGCTCTTCCTTTCCCTTTCCCCCCCCCCCCCTCTTTTTTCTTTGCCCAGAAGCAGCCGTGTTAAAGCTGTGCCGCTCTTGGGGACCCAAGAATCTTGGTACGCAAGGGCTGCGCACCTTTGTTATTGGCGGGGATGCTTTTCCAAGAGTCATGTGCGACAGCCGTCCTGTACTCGTCGGTGCTTCGGATTCCTCCCAAAAATAAGAATAATCTGTTTGGCTCCTAGACTAGTCTGCATTTAACGACTAAGGTGGGATCCCTGCTCCTGGGGGACTGGAGCAGCTGGTGGGATGCAGATCTGACGGCAGCGGTGACCTGTGTGGAGACAGAAAAGACCAGGCTCCAGCGGGGTTGTCGCTTGCTCTCACAGCCTTGTAGGGGCTCGTGGAGACTCTGAGAGGTTGTCTAATTTGTTTCCTAAAGTAGGATTAGACCTACCTGGACCATTCGTGGTGCCCATCAGTAGCTCTTCCCTGAAACTTTCAGGGAGAGGCTTGTCCCCCTGCAAAGGGCATTAGCTCCCATCATCACTAGTGGTCTCCCCAGCCTCACTCCCACTCCAAATCCAATTTCTACTGCTGCAGAAACCGAAACACCCTCTGTATCCACAAGGACAACAGGCTGTTTTTTTTCTGCAACCTCCCTCTGTCCCAAAAGGGCTGTTGTGTGGGGCTCCCCGGCTCTCATTCTCCTCAAGACCAAACCAAGCCGCTTCTGCCAGTCAGTCATCCCAAGAAGTCATGTTTTCCAGCCCCTGCTTTTGCGGGATGCTCTCCAGCTCATCCCTGGGCCCCAGTGCTGTGCTGGAGCTGGATGCAGCTCAGCTCCAGACAAAGCCTTTACCAGGGGAGAGTAAAAAGTACAGCTGGGATCTCATTACGAGATATCTGGACGTTTTTCAGCAGGGTTGTGCTGGCCTTAGTCCATGTTTCGCTATTCCATAGGATTTTGCTATTGAATTATTGTCTCATTTATCTGTCTGTGCGTCCTTCCCTCCGTCTGCTCCCAGGAGCCGTTCATAAACTGAGGTTTGGGACTCCATAAGGTTTGTCTTGCTTCAGGCCGTGCTCCCAGGACTCTGAATGCCTGCTTTAAAAAAGGCAGCCTTTGAGTCACAAACCAACAGGGTTTTGCGAAATGCCTTCTAAAAATAAAGAAATTATGGCAGAGATAAAGGGACATGAACTGGCATGCATATGTTTTGCCAAAAAATTCAGCGTTTTGGAGCAGGGGACAATCTGCTTCTGTGGTGTTGGTGTGTTGGCTGCAGTGATAACCCAGTTGTGGTCTTTTGGTGTGTTTTGTGGCAGATTTAAAATAAATGTGATGGCTGGATGGGCTTTGGGGTGCCGGTGCCTTTCCAAGCCCTGTCCACTACTTCTCCAGGAGCTGCTGGTCAGGTCACCCCTTGCTCTAAGTCCAGACCAAATACGTTCAGACTCTCTCTGATGGGTCAAACCCATGAAAAATAGATGCTGCCCCTGCCAGGGAGGTGTAGCACTGCTTCCAGCACTTTTGAGAAGAGTCAGGAATAGCACTGTGCCTTAGAAAAAAGCAGCCTGGAAGCAGCAGGTTCTTGGGCTGCCAGCCTGAGCTGTCACCCATCAGCATGGCCAGTGGCAAGCCTCCATCTGGGAGCTGGGTGGCTGGCATGGGTTGGGGGGCACGGGGGTCCCTGGCAGCTCCTTCACCCCCTCGTTTCTCTTCCAGAGTCAGTAATGATGAATGGCTCCGACCTCGCCAGTACGACGGCATCCAGTCCCAAATCCAAAGAGGACCAAGTAGTGAATGGCCACGATGAAAAGGAAAACAACCCCTTTGCAGAGTACATGTGGATGGAGAATGAAGAAGACTTCAACAGACAGGTAAGACCAGGAGGATGGTTGCCAGCTCTGCGTTTCTGCAGTTAAAATTGAGGCAAGGGTAGAAGCAATGGAAAGGTTTCCTTTGATGGGCACCATGAGGTGCATGTGAGTCACAGCCGGCGCAGGCCCTGCACAGAGGTGGTGGCTCAAGGGAAGAGTCATCCTGTTTATATTGGATCTGCCTGTAAGGACATGGGACGGATAAAGTCAGGAAAAAAAAATTCACCATGCCTTTGACCCTCTCAGATCTTTCTCAGAGGGACGCTGGTGGCACCACCTTCTCCTGTGCTTTGCTTTGATAACCGAGACCTTCCCTTTCTGCATGCTCAGCTGGAGAGAGAGGACCAGCATAAAAATCAGTGCTCAAAATTTGAAAGTGTTTGTAGCCTGGCTATCTCAGCAATGCATTCCTGCAGTCAGCACTTCTCGTTTCGGGTAGAAGTCTCCATTTCAGTGAAATGGCCCTGAATACGCTTGGAGCAGCCAGACCACGTGGTAGGAACCTTGGCTGCTAGATGGTGTGTCTGTAAGGGCCAGCTAAGCTCTCGAGAGCTTCTGGTAGATCGTGGTGGGGCTTGAACAGCTCTTGCTTGTGGAATAACGATGCAACACCATGAGCGGGAGCAGAGGAAGCAGCCGTATAGCGTCCTCCTTGTGCTTCTGCTTTGGGTCTTCATCCAAATGCCAGGGTAGCAGGAGGCAGCAGGGAAGAGCTTGCTGGAGGCTCACTGGTCCCTCCTGCCATCATCCCAGTAGCTGGAGAGAAGTTAAGACGCCTTGAACCGGGCGAAGAAGGAGCTTGACCCTTCACCTGACTGAGCTGTGCTACAGGCAGAAACCCTGAACTCTCCTGGACACTTGTCCCTTCCCTAAAACATCCCCAGGAGCCTGGCCAAGCACTGGATTCCCATCACCGGGGTCTCAGGAGACTGGCAGGGAGGGACCTCTGGAGCTGTGAGCAGGCTGGGCAGAGGGATTTTATGTCCCCACCGCACTCCTGGTCACCAAAGGAGGATTTCATCCACTTTACCGGTGTTCTCAGCAGAAAATCTCCATATGGTAATACTTAAGTCTTGTTCCCACAGGAGGAAACTGCAGCCGCTTGCTGACAGTAACTCCTGGTGAGTGTGCAGCAGCCGCCTTGTGCTGCCCCACATCACGTTAGCAATTGTTAGGGAGCTGTGACTCAAGGCTTTTGTTTTATTTAATGATGTGATTAGGCAGCAGCCAGCCCCCACAAGCAGCTGGGCTGATGGAAATGTGTGAGATTAATTAGTTAATGTTTGTAAAGCTCTGTCTTGATTAAAAGCCTGATGAAGGCAAAGCGCAAAGCAAACCATACTGCGGCTCCATGCCAGAGGGAGTGTCCCAGGGTGGAGGAGCAAGGCGGAGGGAGGAAAACAGAGCCAAGACCTCAGGGCTTCCCTGTGTTGGGCTCCGTGTCACCGAGATACTCGCCTGTGCTTTCCTGGTCTGCCAGCCCTCACCTCTGCACTTCCAACCCCTTAGCAATGCCCTGGGAGCTCAGCCCTTTGTCCAGCTCCTGGTGAAATGCTGCTCAGGGGGGAAAATGGTTTGTGTAGAAGCTGGAGTCACTCTTCAAGGGCTTTGAAGTCCATGTGCCTGCTGGTGGGGCAGCAGCAGGGTAGGGAGAGCCGTCCTGCGCCAGGACCTTCATCCGTTGGAAGGCAGCACTCCTGGAAGAAGCTGTCCTCAGGCTGGTATGCAAGCCCCAGTGGCTTGGGGCTGCTGTAAGATCTGGGGCTGAATCTTCCTCCAGACCCATTTGCTCTTCCCTCTTCCTCAGCTTTCTGAAGACGCGCTGCTTCCTTGCCTCCTCTGCAAAGGTTTTCTGCCATCCAGGCCCTGAGCAAGGGGAACAGGCAGGTGTTTTCAGAAACCCACAAGCTTCTTGGCACAGTCTTCCCTTATTTATGCGAGCGACGTTCCTTTTCCCATGGAGCCAGCACATCCCGGAGGGCAGAAAGGGAGTGGTGGGCTCTTGCGCTGAGAAGAAACTGTGCTGACAGCAGGTGAGGTTGGTGCAGGACCTGGGGCGGGAGGTGACAGAGCTGCGTTAAATACCACAGGAAGCCAAAGAAGAGCCCTGAGCAAATACTAAATAAACCCTTTGTCTCCTGGCTCCAGTTGTCACGATGCAGTGCAAAGGAGTTGATGGTTTCTGGCTAGAGGGCTAGCAGGTAGGTATAGGTGTCAGCGTGTCCAGGATCTCCCCTTCTCTGTCCCCTGGTCCAGGACCGACATCATCACCATATCCCCGGCTCGCAGCCAGCGCTGGCATTGGCCCTGACGGCCAGTTGCGTGCACTGAAAAGGCTGTGCTGTGGGAAGGGGAACAACGCGCTGCTGGGCTGTGGTTAGAGCACGGCCAGCAGCGGCGAGACTCGGAGGAGAGGGAATATTCATCTGGTTATGAAGTGTTTCGAGATGCACAAAGCTCTGGGCTCGCTCCGTCAGTGTCCCGTGGAAGTGCAGGATCCCAGGGCAGTCATTGTCATCGTCACCTGCCAGGGCGAGTCGGCAGTCCTGGGGTGGTTTGGGTTTTTTTTTTTAATACTCTGTTTTTGTGTGCTAGTGCCAGCATGTAATTTCAAGGACAGCCTCTGGAAACCAGTTGAGGACAGTGATGGGATGGTTGGCTAGCGGTAAAGGGGATTTTCCCCTGGCCAGACCCAATTTTTAAGGCTGGTGGCGAGAAGCTCTGCAGTAGCTGAGGCTGGAGATGGCGTCCAAGACTTGGTTACTGTGAGAGAGCTTTTCACAAGTTTTCCTGGATGTGATTTTAAACATAGCAGGGAGTGGCTGCGAATAACCTGAAAGTCGATAGCGCTGTGGGTTTACTGGAGTTACCTTCCCAAGCTGTTTGTGACAGGCAGGTCTCTGTAAATGCCGTGGTGAGGCAGTGGGACCCCGGTAGCCCACCGGTGGCAGGGGCTTGCCAGCCCATCCCCAGCTCAGGGGCTGCAGTACGGGGTGCGGTGGGTTGCAGAGCTGCCCTTTTCCCCCTCAGGAATCCAGTTTCGGTTATAGTTTCTGCTTTCTTGTAAAATGGAAGGGTTTAAGCTTTTCAGAGCATTTTGTGGTTCATGGATTCACTCAGCCCTTTTGGACTCAATAACAGCTGCTCAAAATCGTGCTGATTTCTGGCTGTCACCCCGTCTGCTCATTTTCTGGCCACCACATGCCTGTTTAGCAGGAGCCTGCCAGCAGCGCAGGCTGCCCAGCTCGCTGCCTCGCTTGCTTTGCTGGAGTCAGCATCCAGAGAAAACCAGCCTGGAAGACGGGAGCAGCTGGTTAATGCGATCCACTGATGGTACGTGCCTGCTCGAGGGTAAGGATGGGACCCCCAGGCCCCTCTCTTGCCCGTCCCTCCTGCCTCGCTTTGCCAGCACAGCCCTGCGTGAGCGACTTTCTGCTCCGGGAGCCCAAGCCAGGTCCTGTGGCTTTCCTAGGCCTTGGGAGGAATTTTCCTGCAGAAGAGATGGCGTCATCCATGGTGCACTTGACGGGAGCTGACTGCCACCCTGCGTCGGTGCTTGCAGAGCACCAGTCCACGGAGGGGGCTGAGCAGAGCCGGTTTAACGAACCGGAGAAGTGTGGGAAGCAAAGGCTGCAGCATCACTCTGTAGCAGAGGATCCACTCAACAGCGCACACCTCTAGCACCGCTTCCCGGTTGTGATTTTATTAGCCATCCTGTTCATTTTTCAGCAAGCTCCGCTGGAGCCCGGCAGCCTGTAATCCCACGTGTGTGCTGATGTATCTGGATGTCCCATAAATCCTATCCCAGTCCCTTTTGGATTTGCCTGGTGCTGTGAGCTTTCAGACTGCATTTCCCTGCCTGAAATGATGCCCGAGCATGGCTTTTCTCTGTTCAAAAGGTGCCAGGTTTTGTGCTCTTGCAATTCCTGGGGTTGGCTACAGGCAAGTTGACAAAGCCATGTTCGTCTAGGTTTAAAATACAGCTCTGGCTGTCCTGTGATGTGTCGGAGGCAGGAACAGACACTGAGGTGAGGTAGGCACACTGCAGACTTGTTTACCAGGTGGGGACTGTATGGAAAACACCCAGATGCATCATTTGTACCTGTGACTAACAGGTCTCTTTGGGCAGGTGGAGGAGGAGCTGCAGGAGCAGGAGTTTCTCGACCGCTGCTTCCAGGAGATGCTGGAGGAAGAAGACCAGGACTGGTTCATTCCATCGCGTGACCTGCCCCAGGGCATGGGGCAGCTGCAGCAGCAGCTGAATGGGCTCTCGGTTGGCGACGGTCACAGTTCAGAGGACATTCTGGTAAGGACCTGGGAGAACACCAGAGCTGTGAGGTCTGCTGAAGAGCAGAGGACCTGTCCTGGGAAGGGGGGTGGATTTCCTCAGGGGGGTTTCCTGCGTGGCAGTGGGGTGTCGCTGCAAGAGCTCGTGCTAATGCAGTGGTGACGATGCATTTTGGAGTTTTCTGCAAGGATGTTTGTTTTAGCCACGTATCCTAAAGACACAAGTATCCAGCTTTGCAGAACTTGCTCTCCAGAAATCCTGGGGTGGGGCTGCCACTTGCATGCGAGCTGGGCTCTGGCCCCAGAGCAAGCCAGGACCTTTCCTGCCTTTTGGGCAGAGCTGGAGTGTCCTGGCAGGCTGGAGAGGTATGGGAGGACCAGCCAGCTCTGCTCCAGGGGTGCTGAGTGTCCCGAGCCTATATAGATATTTAGAGCGGTGAAAACCTGCTGGGTGGCTGGAAGAACAGCAGTGTTATGGAGATGCCTGTTTTCATCCCTGAAATCAGGAATATGCCACAGGGCTGTAGGGACCAGCACAGTGGGGGTTGTTCTGGTCTGGCCCTGCTGACTGTGCTCAGGCTGAGCTGCTTTACCTCCCTGCTTTACCACGGGCAGGGATAAAACAGCCGCTTCCACCTCACAGCACATCCACCCGCAGCCCTGTGCCGAAGCGAGAACAGGGAGAGACAGAAACAGTAGATTCGCCTTCCCATGTTTTCCCCACAAAAACCGAGCTTGGGTGTAGATACTTTTCGAGCTGGCCCTTGTTCAGCACCATCTCAAGCGCTGCAGGTGCCTGCAAGGACACGAGGGCCAGGGCAGCCGCTTTGCAGACGTGAAGATCCGTAACGGCATCCTCGGCAAGCGGCTGCCGGGACAGGGCACCTTCAGGATGCGGGTCCATAAAGCGATGCTTGGCAGGGGCTTGCTGGCATTTGGACCGCTGATGGGCAGGTCCCCCTCCCTCTTTTCTTCCAGAGCAAAAGCAACTTGAATCCAGATGCCAAGGAGTTTGTGCCCGGCGTGAAGTACTGACCGTCAAGGCAGGCTTTGGAAAGACTGTGTCCCTGCTCTGGGGGAAGGTGATGGGGGGGGAAGGAGGGTGGGGATCGGCCCCCGGCTGGACTCTGTGCCGTAGTGGAGTTGCTGCAACGTGGCGAAATCTTGCTCTACGCTTCAAGTACCTTTTTATCTTTTTTTTTTTTTCCCTTTTTTTTTTTAAACTTTTCCTTTGTACTGTCTGTCACCCTTTTTTGGCAGTTTTTGCTTTTTAGGACTTGCGGTCCTTAGGTCTGTCCTGGAGTCCGGCAGTCCCCCTGCTTCAGAGGCCCATTTCGATGCGTGCTTCAAACCTGCTAGTGGAAAAGTCATGTTTTCTTGTTTAAGTAGAATTTGTAGGGAACCCCCTGCCTGCCTGCTCCCGCCCTGGGATGCAGCGAGCCTGGGCCAGGAGCTGCGCTGGCTTTCCCTGTTTCCGTTCAACAGGATTTCTTTCACTAAAGGAGAAGTGAAGTGTAACAAGACTGTAAACCCTAAGTTCCTCCAAGCAGCAGCCTGCCCCAGCTCTCCAATAGGTGCTGAACACTAAGTCATATGCTTCTCTGCTGCTAGGTAAGAGTCCTGCCTGCCTGCTTAATCGGTTGAGGGAGCTCTTAGGGGAGACCAGACCAGTCAGGCATCACCCCAGCTGTCCATCCCAAGGGAAAGGCTGCTCCTACAAAACACATCTTCTCCTTAAAGAATTCTTCCCCCCCCAACACTTGAGCTTATCCAGCACTACGGGCTGTGACTCTGAAGCATCCGTACCTTCATTTCTCATTGAAATAAATCCAAGAAAAACTGAATAGAGCCCGTTCTCAGGCATATGGCAGAGTGGAGCAGGGGGGAGTTGGTGTCAAGCAGCCTCCCTGGGAGAAGGATCCTCTGTCAGGATGAGCCTGAGCCCCAAGGAGCACCCACAGGTTTAGATAGAGAGGGTGCTGGTCCTTGCGGTCCCCTTTGCCGAGGCTCTGGTGGTGGGTGGCATTCAAGGCAAAGCTGCCGGAGCAGCTGCCGGTGAGCAGGTTCCCTGCCTCCGTCGGGTGAACTTACTCTTGGCGACCTTCTTCCCCATCGGCAGGAGCTGGCTGGGCTTCAGCTCCCTAAACCACGGCCCTGGGCGCTTCTGGTATTTTAAATCCTGTGCTTAGTGGGCTCCTTGGGAGAACCAGGGTCAGAAATCTGTATCCAGAGAAAGCAGGAGCTTCTCGGTGAGGTGCATAGCCTAACGATTAAAATAGTTACTGGTTCTACTAACGTGGATGGGAGCTTCTGCTCATCCGTGTAAATCTTACCTCCCGGGTGCAGTTGCTTCCAGTATTCCCTTTACTTAAACGGAGTAGTTAATGGAGAGGGATTACAGATCCCTGCGGGGTTTGCAGAGATGGAAGCTAATGGCCACTCAATAGCTGAGGGCTTGCTCTGTCTCCATTAGCTCGGCACCGCAAAGCTGGCGGCCAGAGCTCAGCGGGAGGGCCCGGGGTTATTGGACCACAAACACTAACGGCGAGCGGAGGTTTGAGCTGATTTAACTCGGCTGCTCTCTGTACAGCCCACTCCATAACTCAACAGATCTCCCGTCTCTGGCTGCCGGTTTTAAAACCAGCACTAAATCCTGACACTACCGCAGCTGGAGCCGGCAGCCTGTTGAAGGTGCCTGTCTAAATAGGTGCCCGTCTTACACATTGCTGCCCAGAGGTATGGGTTGGTTTGGGTTGAGTTCTCCTGTTTCCCAGTACAGCCTGTGCCTTCAGCCCTGTGCGGTTGCCTCCAGCTGCCGGAGGGTCCCTCTGCTCCGGGGCCGGAGCTCGGGCTGTGCCCAGGGCTTTGCAGGACGTGATCCGGAGCACGGGGAAGGGCAGCTGTACGCTGGGCAAATTTCTTTTGTAGCGGTAGCGCAGTTTTCCCCCCCCTGCCCTTTCTCTGGTTTCTATTTGATTTCTTACCAAAAAAAAACCACCACCCCACAAAAGAAAAAACAAAACACAAAAAAATACCCAAACCAAACCCCACCCTCTGACACGCTGTAAATTTCAGACAATGCGTTGTTAAAAATAAACTTTTTTTGGAACTGAGCGCTGCAGAAGTCTTGTCTGGAGAAGGGGCAAGGTCTCCATTCAACACCAGCTCCATCCAACATCTCGGTCCTGGCAGGAGGCTCCGTGCCGTGCTGGCCAGGCAGGCAGAGACCCCTGCGCCTCAGGTTTGCTCTTGGCCACGACCAGCCCCGTAACTACAGCAGCAGCAAACATATTCGCCACTCGAGCGTTAGATGGCTCTGCTGGAGCTGGGTTTGAGCGTGTGCCCTTGATTTGCTTTGCTTTGATCAAGTTCAGAGGCAGCTTGAAGCTCCTGGAGGATTTTCTTCCTTCGCTCCTGCGGTGATAGTGTTCCCGGCCGTGGGAGCGCTGGCTTCCAGCATCCTCTGCCGGAGGCTGGGGCTCCGTGGAGCTGGCTGGGCAGAGCCTGAAATGGCTGGAGGAGGAAACGGCTCTGGTTTATGCCTGGTTAGGACCTTGGCACTGAGAAAATAAAATAATAAAATTTCAAAGCCAGGGGAGATGATTCCCAGCATCGAGGCCACTGCCTCTTCTGCTGCTTCTTTCCCCCAGCTGGACACAGGGTATTTGCAAACCACGGTGCCCTGGCCCACGGCTTCATCCTGCTGCTGGATGAGGACACTGGTGTGCGGAGGAGCCTCGCCGGGACACTGTGCTGGCAGAGCTGGGCACGGAGCAGCCCGCCGTGGCGGGGCGAGTCTGCAGGATCAGCCCCACTCGGGATGTGAGCCCCATGCCCATCCCAGCATCTTCCTGGAAGGAAGAGGCAGCTTTTGGGTTTGTGCTTTAGGTCAGGCATAGCCCCTTGCTGCTGATTTAAAAGAAAAAGAAGCAAAAGGGACTTTCCTTCTTTTTTATTTTTTTTTTTCCTTTTAAATGAAAGCTGCTTGAACTCACGCGGGCAGGACCAGCCCCAGCCTTTGCCGGGGCCGCTGCTCACCGTTAGCACCGAGTCCTTCCCCCCTGTTCGCCAAATGTCGGCATCGCTCCCTCCTGTTCCACTTGGGTCCAGCTGTGTCCCCCCCCCCCCACCAGTGGAGGGGCACAGACCTTGCCCTGAGGGGCAGAGGTAAAAATCCCAGCTGCCCTTACCTTCTGTCCCTCTGCCTCAGGGAGGCTGAAGAACACCCCATTCCTCTCCCCAGGGACTCTCCAGGGCACCTCCATCCCTTCCCCTTGGCCTTCTTCCCCTTCACTCCCTCCCTTTCACCTCATCCAGCCCTTTTACCCCCCATTTCCACCCCTCCAAACCTTTTCTTCTCCCAGAACCCCCCAAACTTCTGAGCGAAGGGGAAAAGGGAGAAAATCATTCATTGAGGGGAGCTGAACAGCAAGCCCTGGCTGTGATGGAGCGCGGCGAACCAGCCTCTCCTCGTCCCCAGCCAGCACTGCAGCATTGCTGGCCAAAAGCATCTGTGACATCTCCAGTTAAGCAGGGATTGGAGCAAAGGGGCAGCTGGGGCCTGAAATGCTTGTTTTTAGCCGACAGGCGGCTATGCTGGATTAGTACGGTGTACACTCCGAATGGAAATCTCTCCCTTTCTCTCTCCAGCCTTTCGGGAGTTTGTTTGGCCGGTTTGTTTTCCTTCAGGAAGGCTTCCCCGCTCCTCTGAGTCCCCCAGGGATTTCTTCTCTGCTTCTCTTTCTCCAGCTTCTTTCTCCACTTTCTCCAGTTTCTTTCTCCACTTTCTCCAGTTTCTTTCTCCACTTTCTCCAGTTTCTCTTTCTCCAGCTTCTTTCTCCAGTTTCTCTTTCTCCACTTTCTCTTCCTCCAGCCCTCGCAGGTGCAAGCAGGAGGGCAGAGAGCTCCGGTGGGAACTGCTTGGCAAAAGGAGCCCATGCAAAGCAGCAGGTCTTGCCTCTGTGAGTCCCGTGGGGCAGCTCTGCCATGCCTTTGGGGTGGTGGGGGAAGCGGGGGGCACTTGCCTTCCCTGTCCTGTGGTTAGGGAGGTCAGGCAGAGCAAGGTGCAGTTAGCATCTCTCCTGTGTTGTAGGGCAAAGAAGCTCAGCCCAAGGAAGAAGTATCAGAGAGCATCGCTGACAAGCTAAATCCATTTCCAGCTCCCACTGCTGCGATGGGGCCTGATGGAAATCTCAGCTTTGTGGGAATGGGGAAACAGGGCTCGATGCAATGAAAAATTGCACTGCAGCCCATTTCTATGCAGTCCTAGGTAGAGAGGTCATTGAATCCCCAGACCCTCATTTAACAAGAGTGTAAACATGACCCACACCTTAAAAACATAGAGAAGGGAGGTCTGATTTCCCTGTTTCTCACTGTGTGCCCTCCAGGGAGAGCTGGGGGTGAGCTGCAGCGGTGAACAGGACTTGTGAGGATTTGGGATGTGCAATTGGCTGAGGTACCTGAATGCAACAACTCACCTGGTCTCTGGTTTTGCACATCTGTGAAGTGATTAAGAGGAAATAACTTTACCATAATGCACAGGGATCTGTGAAACTCACTGCTGCAAGATACTTCTGAGGGCAAGGAAGTCCACTTGCAGAGCGAGAAATGCTCTCAGCACGTCAGGTCTCTTAAAGTAAGAGTTTGGGGAGACGTATACCCTTCCTTCCATCCTGCCAACATAACCGAAACATATAATCCCTGGGGAGAATGGGCTATTTTATACCAGGCTTCCTCTACGTCAACTGGTTTGACCAGTCTTCGGGTCATTTTCAGTCCTGGCCCACTCACATGGTGAAGAAGGGCAGCCCTTGGGTCCTCAAGCAAAAAGGGGAGTATCATGCTGGAGAGCAGGTCTGGATGAACAGCCATGCCACGCAAACAGATGGAGAAGTTGCATTAGCAGAGTTTTTCCCCTCCCCAGTCTCCATAGCTCCCAAAGGTGCCTCCGAAGGGAGTCACTGAGCCAACAGCTCTGGAACACAGTGAGATGTAAAGACACCTTTGCATTTGGTGGTTTTCCCCCCACCTTCCGCTGTAGGGACTTTGCTGGGACCATGCTGTCCAGCCCTGGGGCAGTACCATTTATTTATGACACAGAAAGCCCTGCAACAGAGATCCCAGCCCCATTTTGCTTGAATAACAGAATGCAGAAATAACCAAAAGGCCTGAGCTCAGCCCAAACTGGCAACGCCCGTCCCACCACAATACGGTGCGAGGATTCCTGAAGTTACTTAGGGCAGATATGGTGCCATCAGGACCTTCCAGTGTCATTGCCAGAGGAAAGAGAAGCAGACAAGACTAGCAAAAACCAGAGGTTACAAGGCACAACATCTTCTGGGACACATCTTCCCCAGACCACCATGATGGTGCTAATAAGGTCAACCCACCCGTAACACTTCTCGGGGAGGTGCTGGGTGGGTTTTATGACAAACATTGGCTTTGCTGTGCAACAAGACAACCAAGAGAAAGCTATCGTTCTCCTCTCTGCTAGGCTCTTGTTGTCTTCGCCCATGGTCTGTTTTCTGTCTGGGTTTGCAGACGGCAAGGCATGAGCTGGATCCAGCTGTAACTCTCTGCTTCTCCCTGACAAAGGAAAACAGCAAACTCAATACCGATAAGCAATCCCTCTACCCTTACACAGACTTTGAATTTAGACCATGCTTATGGTACAGAAAACGCCTCTTGTTGTCAGAGGCAAAACTGGTCAAGATCAAAAAGGGATGGGAAATATCTATGGTTAAATGTAGCACCCCCGGGAATCTGCAAAGAGATTTGGAGAGAAGGAATAACCTGCACACTTCAGGGGCCTAAGCCGGTCTCAGACTTCAAAGCACATGAGGGAGACATGAAACAGAGAGCAAAATATCTTCTATCTGCCCAATTTTTGCACCTTCTTTTGAAGCACCTGATGCTGATGGAAATAGGCTGTTTGGGCTGGTAGCCCAGTTCAGAGCTGGTTTAGATTTATTAACTCTGTCCTTCCACCTCCCACATTGTGAAGGTAGGCTTCTGGTGCCATTGGGTTAATATATCTGACCCTAAAATCTGCTGGAAGTGCAATTGCACTTAGTAGAGACACTAAGCCCAGTTTGTCCCCTCCTGCCAGTGGCAGCCCCAGCCATCAGAGGTGTAAATGAGGATGGCAATGAAAACAAAGGGAATGTTTGGGCTTCCCAGGGGATTTGTTCGAAAAGGATAACTGCAAAGCAGGACAGCTTGTACATAATTGGTTTACTTCCCCTCCAGCAACAGATACCACTGTGTTTACATCTATAACACCTTGCCTTGTGTCTGGCTAACCATCCACTTGAAAATTTCCCATTTCCAGCCAGCCACATCCTTCTGCCGAAGGGTGACATGGAATAACTCAGCTGGACACAGGGCTTGAAAGAGATTTTCCCATGCCTTTCTCTCACATGACTGCTGGCTTGTGGTTTCTACCTGACTTTCGTTGTTCTTGTAGATTTTTAATTTTTTTTCAGATGAATTTTCATTCCTGTTGCCAGCTGTGGTTTCTGCTGGCAGGGGCTGTTCAGGAGTGCTACTGCTCACATCATCACATGTCAAACCCAGCAATCAGAGCCTCTCCTAAGTGCAGGTGAGAAAACTCCTATTCCTCCTCACGTGGACGGTATTAAGTGAAAGAATTGTCTATGTTGAAGGAGTGCCTTTGCTCAAAGACCTCCACTCTTAGACAACATGCTGAGAGACTTCTAAACCAGGAAATTAGCGTTAAACCCATTTTATAGAGTTGTAAAGTGAGGCAAGGCAGCAGTCCCAGCTTTCCAAGTGACAGCGTAGAAAATCCTAACTCTAGCTCTCTTCCCTAAGCAGCCCGCTTTTCACACCAGGGCCAGGGGACAACTTCATGGAGTCCAAAAGAGGGGTCCTAGTGAGGGGAACAAGCACCAGCACATACATGGTCCTGGCCAGTGACAGTGGTTTGAGCTTAGGCGAGTGACTGCACTGTTGGCGAGGAAGCCAAGTCATCGGCAGGGTCCCAAAGCTCTTGGATCGTCAGGAAAGAGGTAGAACTCCCCTCTGAAAGCATTGGTGTTGCTGGGTCTGGGGGCAAGAAGGAGTGATGGAAGCCCAAACCTAGATGTTCACAGCTCCTCTCCTTCACCAGAGCTTGGCACTGATCCTGATCTTTCATCTTCCCCCATCCCTGCCTAGGGAGGGAAGGGGTGGGGAGGAGATGACGGTGAAGTCCTCCTGCTGCCTTCCCACTCCCCACTGACCACCGAGATCCACTGTGGCTCCAGCCCCCTTGCCCTCCTTCCCCAGACCTTCTCCATATGTCCATTCCCCTGACACACTTTTGTAGGGATGGCAGGAGCTTTACACATCGCTTTTGGCCAGAGGATGGAGGGAGAGGGACTCCCCCTCCTACGGCAAGGCCAAAAGCTGATGGTGATCCGGGAACCAGAGGTTGAGAACCAGTAGTCTGAGGATAAAAGCAAAGTGCACTTTGGCTGGAGGTGGGTGCAGAGAGGAGATTATTTTAACAAGAAGGAAGCTGTTAAAACATTTAAGACGTTTGTCCTAGAGGGATCTGCGTTGTGTCTGCCTGCATTACGGTGGGGCACAGACTGACGTTATTGCCGGTGAAGTCAAAACCAGAGCATCCCAAATGGCCACAGAAAGGGAATCTCTCTAACAAGTTCTCAGCTCTTCCTTATCCTTGTTTGGAAACGGTATTCACAAGAGGGAAAGTGCTGAACACCTTCTAAAAATAGCAACGGTAATAATAACTACAGCGTCTTTTCCCACAATAGCTGTTGGAAACTGCTAGCCACTTTTTTAAAACCTTGGTTAGCACAAAAGGTTTCTTTGATGGTGTAAAAGCAGATTCATTTGCAGGGCTCCCCTTGCAAATGTGTTTCCCAAGCTGAGCTATAGATGGCAGTACGTAGTATTTACGGAGTTGTTTCCCCAAGTAAATCTCCTTATTTTAGCAGAAAGCAAGAGAATTTCATTTCCTTGTAGTTACAACGCGCTCAGAATGAGAACTCCTAAATCAATGGAGAAAGTGGAAGTACACAGCAAGAAAAGCCTCCTTGCCTGAGTACTGGCAAACGGAGCTTGAAATGTAAAATACTTCTGTATTGTCTAGGATTGTCTATCCCATTTCACAGGGATGATACCTAGAGAGTCGAACAAGAAAACAATTTTCCGTACCGGAAAAAAGTTTAAGATATCTCAACTGGCTGTCACAAAACCCTGAAATAAACTCAAAATCCCAGGACTGTGATTTCACAAACCAGCAGTTAAGCATGAGACGTGACTTTAATTCCAGCCAGTCAAAATACTTCATTTTATTTCAACTTACATTTCCTCTTTGCTCTTGCTTTAATATCACTAGGTTATCTTTCAAAATTCAAAATAATTTTAAAGTAATAATGACTTGGGTTGTTTTGGTTTTGGGTTAGGGTTTTTTTTTTGGTTGGTTTCTTTCTTTTTTTCCCCCCAAAATACCAAAAGTCCTTTTCTTCTTATAGTAAACCACTCCTTTTCCACAAACTGAAGTCTAATTTCAATGAACTGATGCTTCTAGCCCAAAAAGAGAGCTAAGAACCATACTGAAGAAACATGCAACTTGTTGCAAGTCTCTTCTGCTGGCTGTTTGGTGAAGAAACATGCAACTTGTTGCAAGTCTCTTCTGCTGGCTGTTTGGTGTATCGAAGCTACACAGTGAAGGGACTTTATTAACTGAAGCTTAATGTAGAGAAACTAAGCTTCCTCTCTGCACAAATACTGGTTTTGTATCAGATCCGCTAATCTGACAGAGTTGGGGCAAACTCACATATCCTCCACTTTTGCAGCAGAATCAATGACCCTTACGCCTGAACTTAAATAAAAAAAACTTTGAAATGGAGAAAAAAATGTCTCCTACAGGAACACTCCCTCCTTCCACATTTAAAATTCCCCATAGCAATGAGCCCACTAAAAGGTAGCATCTTCACCAGTTATTTCTAAATAATCCCAGCTAGCAAATGACCAGACCTGTGGGTCATCTTCTTGCCCTCATGTTCCCAGCACCCAAGGACTACGTCTCAGTTGATTTACGTACAAGGATCCAAGTCAGCTTTTCACTGATGTCAGAAAAAATAAATGAAAAAAAATCTCCAAAATCTCACACAATGGCATGCTTCCAGCCTGATTTTGTAGATTCAAGCAATTCAAATCACCTCCCAAGTCTAATCCTTACAAGGCCAAGTACTTCCAGGCTACCACAGAAACTAACAGAGAGTGCTCAGCACCTTTTAGGATCTGTTCCTTTGATGCTCACATGGATGAAAATCTGTGGTTTTCCTGTAGCTGTATTTGACCCAAGAATGTTTTCTATGTGCTGAAATCAAAGGCTGATGCTGTAAGGGTATAGGTCATTTGTCCTAAGCATATATTCTGTATGCTGTAACACAAGGTTGATCCCATAATGTACAGTTTATTGAATTCACCTTGGAAGTCCTTCATCTGAAGGTGGGATTAATCCTGAATGGGGAAGAAAAAAAATGGCCTTAAGGCTAAATAAAGCATCCACCCAAACTCAGCCCCATAACGTTTGTGTTTGGTTTCTCTTTCCAGCCACATATAATTATAATGTATGCAGGAACATGTCTGTTTATGATAATGGAGAAGCCATTTATCAGACGGCTTATCATTGTCTCCTGCCATAAATCATTGAGATCAATCGGAAAAGCCTGGCTGTTGAGTCATTGGGTACCAGTGTACAATTCACTCCTCGATGCTACCTGTGTTCAGTAATACTCTGCAGAGGCTTCCAGCAAAGTTCAAAAGTTCTGCAGGTCCAATGCTATTTCTAAATGCAATGACCTGTGCTCTGTTTTACTTTTTGATGGCCACGTGCTATTTTAGAATTTGCCTGCTCCCCTCATTGATTTTTCTAGGGCTTTCATTTCAGAGACGAGCTGTCCACGTTTGGCACTACCCTGTTTTATTAGCAGTGCCACCGCAGCCGAATTCTTCAGTCCCAGAACACCGCTCTTGAGCAAACAAATTCCCACAAGCCCCAATAGCAAGGGAGGATGGCAGCACATGGCAAAGAAATGCTTTGCCCCAGGTCATATCGGGAGTCTGTGGTGGAGGGGACAACTGAACCCAGACTTTCCCCAGGCTCATTTTGACCATAAACAGTTGGGAGAATTATTACAATGATTTAAGTTTTTACCCTCTTCTTCTCCAGAAACATGCCCTGAAGCTGCATGAGTCCTTCTCTGCTTTCTTTGTTTTGCCATCCAGAATATTTAAGGTTATTCCCTTTGAATAGAGTTTGGCAATTGTTTTGTTGGTGGTGCTCTTCTAGGGAAGAGTGACTGTTCTCCCTTCTCACAGCTGTTTCCTTTAATCTGAAAATAAGTCACTTTAGATAGAAAGAGCATGGTTTTCTCCCTCTGAGTGTTAGGCGTAACACTGTGACTTGTGCATAAAGCCTGTTTCAATTATGAGGAACTTTTTTCTGTCCTGTTAAACTTCTGTGAAATCTATATGTACTCAGGGACAGAACAAGAGAACAAAATTAAATGTTTAAATAAGCTTAAGGGACACAGTCAAGTCATATTAAACTCAAAATATACAAGCAATACAACTCTTGTATGGGGTTTTCTTTTCTTTTTTTTTTTTTTTTCTTCCCTTTTCCTTCTTATTTTGAACGACCCTCAAGTTTTGTAACCCCCTGTACTTCAAGAAATGAATACAACTGCAGCAGTTTGAGTGAAACCTAACTCATTATTTTCATTATGTACTTCAGTGGAAAGCAAGACCATTTGCACTCAAGGACCTACAGCCTCTTCCCAGCATTTCCCACCCCACCCAAGGGAGACCACTGACTCTAGAAACCATCTCCGCCTCTGGTTAGAGAGGTGTTTTGGGTTTAGATGCAGCCTTTGGAGGCTGCTGGGAAATTTGAAAGGCAATCTGAGAGGCACTTAAGAACCACTGGTGTGCCATTTATGCAGGGAAAAGCTGCTTATCTGCTTTGGAAAATATTGGCCTAAAGAGATTAAGACAGAGAGAATAATTGTGGTCCAGAAGTGTGGGGATGGAGCAGGTGATCCTGGGGCCATTCCCAGCACCAGCTGTATTCCCAGTCCTGCCTCACCTTGATCAGACTTGGCAACACAACCTAAAATCTCACGTGCTGATTGCATTTGTCCTTTCCATCTTCATAAGTGGCATTTGCTTTCTACATTTCCTCCAAAGAAGACTGTGCTATTCAGAGGCTCAATTAATATACAATGAACCATGTTTATTTGCTTGTTTGTTTTCTTTCTAATAAGAGTGCTTTTACATCAAGACCCACACTTACAGTCAGATTTTGGGAATTTCCTTCCCTGTCTTCCCATTCCTCAACACAGGAAAGTCCTGCAGGACTACAGAGAGTGCCTGAAGATGGGACCAGATCAATTGATGTAAACCTGGGATCAACAGAACAGGCTGACGCTCATGCTGAGATATCCATTGGTGCTGGAGCCATCAGAAAGCAGAGTAGACTTCACTTTATTTTGTTTATTTGGAGCAGAAGGTGAGAAATATTCCCCATATCAAGGGACTCACAAACCTTCCACGTACCTTTGGCAGGCACAGACTTAGTTTTCTGCACTACTGTTGTGTAGGCACATTGGCACACTCGTGTCTGGGTGTTTTGTCCCAAGCCATCATCCCAGTTTCCCTCAACTCCTCCCAGTTTCCTTCAACTCCTCCAGACTTTATCACTCACTCCGAAGCAACCCTGCCAGAGAAAGCCCAGGAGCTTGTAAAATGATTGGTGAAATGGGAATAATGTTCTCCAGGGATGGCAAAATTCACAGAATCAGCAACTTCATAGGAGTGTAGCAATGACTTGAAATAATTGGAAGAGACTGAGAACATCCTACTCAAAACAGCTGCATATTCCTCCCCTGAATCTGGTTTCTTTTTGCTTAGTGAGCTGATTTGCTTCAAGCTGCATGGAAAACTCTTGGAAGTCACCATGCTTTTCCTGCTGTCACTAAAATATTTGGTCCAATGGCACAATTGTAACATTTTTACATGCCTGAGAAAGTGTGGAGCCAGTCGATGGTGTCAGACACTGCACAACGTAAATGACTTGGGGCAGAGATTCTCTTTCTGCTCTGCCTTCTTTGAAGCTCTGCTGAAGAAGGGCATGGGCATGACAGAAATTCATATAGTATCTCATGATTTTAATAACACATAATCTGTCTCCTGGATCTGCTGACTTCCCCCAGGAGGGCTCAGAGCCTGTGCAATGTTGGCCATGACCTGTTGGTCACTGGTGGAGATGTTGATGAAGACAGAAGAGTAGGGTCCTCTCTCTTCAGAGCAGACACATTTTTGTACCATCCTTTCACAGCATAAACCTGGTTGTGCTGCACAGCTAGAAAACAAAACAAAACAAAACAAAACATAATCAGCAAACAAATGGCCTTGCAGTAGCAATGGTCCCACATGTGCACACAAGCATGACCTTACCTTTGGGCAAATATGCTTATTTTGGCATATAAGCCCTACACAGCTGTGAGGTAATGATGGGTTTAGTCCTAGACTTGTGCACTTTCCCTGTTTTCCAGCATGGATGTCTCTCTCATGACACAGATTTAGACAAATCCATGAAAAGCAAATTCACCGGTGCTTATTAAAAGGATATCCGCCTGTGATTTCCAGCACAGAAAGTGTGAAGCCTTCTGGCTACAGATAGCTGAGATCTCACACAGCCCTTCTTATGCAGAAGGAGAAATGTCTGGCTGTAGCATTAGCTTGCAGAGGACTGTCTTTTAAAAGGAAAAGCTGATCACTAAAGTAGATGACAACCCAAATCAGCCTGAGCTCATAAGAAATTTTAAGCAAGCACAACACTATGCCACAAAACTGTTTTGGTTTGCTTTGGGTTTTTTACCAATTTCCACAAGAATTTGGAACAGCAGATTTTATACCAATCTTCAGTGACTCTCTTCATCAGAATAGTGTGTATCTGCAAAGAGGAATCTTTCCTACCTGTTGAGCCAGATACTTTCAAGCTAAATATAATTGTGAAACACATGCAGAGGACTGAGTACCCAGTGGAAATGTCTCTGGTGCAGAAAAAAACACAGGGAAATGCCAAACTAGTTAGTGACAAGCTGATTTAAGCACACACTGGTAGGGCTACAGCTGCTTCCCTCTCCCAGGCTGAGACCAGCAGCAGCAGTCAGGACAGGGATGATTGAAGAGTCTCTGCAAGAGTGTGACCCTGTACCAAAAAGTTTATGGATGGGGTGGCAGCTGCATAATTAGCTAGTGAAAAAAGGACTGAGACTCCGGTAACAGTTTGTCTTCTGGTCCTAACCATCTCTAGCTGCTTGTTCAAAGAAAAGAAACACAAAAATAGAAAGAAAAAAAAAAACAACAAACCAAAAAGCCACATCAGACTAAACCAGTTACATCTCCTGCCCACAGGGAAGGAGGAAAAAAAGATTGTTACTTCTCTTAACTCCTTTGTTATTCTCACTGAGGGGAAGCATGCATAGATGTTGTGATGGAGCCTGTTTTTAGTTAAGTGAAGATGCTGTTCTTTGTCAGGCACTGTAGCACAGACAAATGAAGTTGCAGAAGGTGCTTCCATACCCCTGCAGGCATCGTTCCAGAAGAAACGCATTCAGCCTACCAAACTACCCTGCTTCTAATCAAATCTCAGCTCCAGCACTAAGCAGATTTGATGCATTTGCAGCATAGATTTCAACAAGTCAGTTCCAAATATTCATCTGCTCAAAAATCAGAATAGAAAGGTATTGTCCAGAAGACATGTCTGCATGCATTTGAAGGATGTCTGCCTTATATCCTGCTGTCTCCAGTTCCAGCAGAAAGCAAAGTCCAGACCTCCTGCTCATCTGTCTTTACTGGTGCTGAGCTGGCTTTGCGTAGCTGAGCAGAGGGCAACAGGTTCTTTGGGTTGAACTTCAGAGGTTCAGCTCAGTTGAGAAGGCTGTCAGTCAATGGTCATGATGGAGTAGGAGCCCAAGAAATGGTTCCCTCTGTCTCTGCAAGACTTACAGACTCATAGGATAATGCCTGTTTGCCTGACAGTGGGTGAAACTCTTTCAACATTAGGATCATGTCTGTTTAATGTATATTGGGTACGACGTGGTTGTTGCAACCTAGTAGTAGCTGAGATGATAGGCTGGAAATCATCTACAGTCCATCAAGGCAGGTACCTGGGACTATGATCCCACAGCTCAGACAAGTGTCCCTGTGGCTGCCCTCAAGAGCAACATCTCATGGTCTCTGCTCCAGACTCTGGGGCAATAATGACAATCAGAGACCAGCCTTCAGCAAAGGGCTCTGCTGGACACTCCATGGCCAACAACTGCTAAGTCCGAGAGGGGCAGAGATATATTAAGATGGGAGCAGTAAGCAAAACCTGATATTCACCCAAGGTGGAGATTTTAGAAGATGAGGCTGAGTTGGGGCTTCATTCATTCACACTCAGTGTGGAAAACGCGGCGAGCACCACTAATTCCCAACTGCTTAAATCTGTCCTATTATTATTGCTCTATTGTTACTTCTATTATGTATGTTACTTATTCTCAATTATATTAAAATGTTATCTGGAGATCTAGAGCAATTTCTGGACCCCCCTAGGCACAGATAGTGACATGCTGTTTGCTAAACTGAGATGTGGGAATAACTGTTTTTTCATTTTGCTGCCAATTCCGCAAGGTAAGCAAATAAATAAATAAGTTGGAGGCAGATCTGAAATTAAACGGAAAAAAAAAAAAAGAAAATCGGCTAACTGAAAATGGAAAACAAACAGACAAACAAGCCCAGCATATCTAAGTTTAAATGAATGTTGTCTTCCACCCACAATGAACTTCTTCATGTTGTTTTCAAGGTTTATAATGTGTTTCCTCAGCACAGTAGAAAAAAAATATCAAAATGGAACATCGGTTCAAATTATAAGAAAATAAAAATAAAAAGGAAGTGCCTTTTTTTAGGAGAAAATCAAAGTGAAATATTTTGATTTTGTTTGTTTGTTTGTTTTTCTACAGATAAAAAAAAAATCAACCTCCTTGTCAAAAACTCACATGGAGTTTCTGTCAGTTTGGAATCTACCTTTTCCAACAAAATTCTTTCAGCTGGAAATTTTTGACTGGCTTATAGCAAGTCTCAAAATAAGTGACCCTGTGTCTGGGGAGCTGGAAATGCAGACCTGTACTTCGGAATAGCAGTCCCCTTATCATAGTCACGATTCTAAGTTTTAAGTCACTAGCAGAGCAAGATGGCTCGTGATAAAGAACCACTTGCTCTGAAATTGTCTAAAATCAGAGAAAAGTACCTTCTAGTGGGTTGCAAAAGGCACGCAATTGTAAATTCAGTGCTGACTTCTACACTTTTAACAAATATTGTATGTTTCTGTAATGGTCAGACACATTGTAACTATAGGGCTAAGCATTATTCCAACGTGAACCCACGAATCCCACAGTGTTCATTAATAATGTAGATTAATAATTAAGTATTCAAGAATCTCTAATAGAGGAGTCATCGTCTGAAGTAGGAAATTAATCTTGTCAGAACTCTACTTTTAAACTTTCTGTGAAAGGATATTGATAGGCCTTTCTCACAAACATCTGTTCGGTGAGGGGCACTGGAGGATAGGAGACTTTCATGTCAGCCACCAAGTGGTAACGCATCACAGTGAGAGAAAGCTTTGATTTTTCTTATGCAAGAAGTGCAGAGCCAAAGTTTTGAACAAGCTACCAACCATGGGATTCTTTACCAAACTTTAAGTATCTGAAAATCTAGATACCTCGTGAAAACTGCTCACCAGGGGACCCTACCTGGTCAGTGGGAAGAAGGTGCCCTCTCCCAGAGGGTGACTGGTCCACCTACCCTGTTGTATGGGTTGAGTCACCATCAGGAAGAGCTGATCTCTCCCCATTGCTCTCGAAACAGCTGAGACCAAGCCCTACCTGTAGGCCGTGCCATGTCAGGCAGGTGAGATGGATCCAGTCTCCCCTTTATGTAATGTTTCTTGTTTCTGCACAATTCTGCTTTGGGTTCATTTCTTCCTTAAAGTATGAAGAAAACACACCTGAAAAGGCAGCATCTCCTGCAGTGCATCTGTTCCTACCTGGTTTATTCACTTGGCTAATCAAAACAAAGGTATGCTCCTGTTACAAGTACAAAATCCTGCCATTTCCTACTGAGCAAAGGACAGATGAGAAGTGTTTCCGTATTATTCTGAGGGCTTCCCTGGCTGCCCAGGAATTTCGCAAAGTGAGCCAGCAGAGAAGGTCACAGGCACAACTGGGGACATCATCCATAGCACAGCGGGGCCAGGGGCACCTGCAAACACCTGAAAGGTTGAGCTGTGAGAAACAGTCTTGACTTGAAGGCAAAGCTCATCTTCCCACGCAGCATGGACAGAGCCCTTCACTTGCAATACCATCTCTAGGTCTTTGGTAAGGGAAACAAAAAAGAAGTCTGAGTATAAAACTGTGGAGAGGAAACAGCTGCAACGTCAACCGTTTGAGGGTCACACCAGTGGATCTTGGGATAAGGGGTATCCAGGGGGACAACCTGTGAGAGGAGACCAAGGATGTGAGATAATCTGATATCCTGAAGGGCAGTCAGTCTTGGAAAACTGGCAGAGCTTGTCAAGGAAGTAAGAAAAGAAAAACAACTCACTTAACATCCCACAAAATGGTGCCTGTGATACATCTGTCTCACCTTGTGTCCCCATGAGGGGTGTTAGCTCCCTTCCTCCTTTTCTGCTTGCTGTGTGGTCTTATCAAATAGTCCACAAATGTGGATTTCCCTTCTGATCTTCCTGCTAGCCTTTTCTACCTTCAGCTGAGCCCAGGAAGGCAGGTTAGATGGAGTTGGCCAACTAAAAGGTGGCCAAGACTGAAGACACCTCAGGATGCTTTGTGTTTTGACTGTAGAAACCAGCTTTCCATCTCATAGCAAGTCCTCAGTGCTTTAGGTGCTGCATAAATATTTAATTTTAAAGTCTAAGCACAAACCCAAAAGATCATCCAGCCTTCTGTCAAGATGCAATAGGGGTCCTGGTCAAATTTTGAGTGCAGCAGACTAAACCTCTCATCTCCTTACTGATGTATTTTCCATAAAACCCTTTAAAGTCTTGTATGGTCTCACGGATCTTCAGTAGTCCAGGAAAATGGGCAAAAAAATAATGGGGTTGACTGCAGATCATGCTATCACTATTGCTGCCCAAGGGCTAATAAAAGATGAGAACAAATCACCTCAAAGTTTTTCTACAGCCACCAGCTGTGTTTGAGGCCCACTGCAACACCAGCTGGTGTCAGTTAAAAAAAAATACAAAACAAAAAAACAAAACAAAAAAATCACACACACAAAAAAAGAAAAAAATCATCAGGCCCCAAATTTTTGCTGCCAAGAGTTGAAATTTCTCAAGACAATAAATATTCACAAAATTCCACTGGTGTTAGCAAGTGACAGGCTCAAGGAAGAGGATCAGCCTCTCCCAAGCACTGATTGAAACTAGACAGGTTACTGCTGCTATCACAGCAGCTCTGTTATTGATTTTCTAATGGGAACGCTTGTCTCCTGAGCAAGGCTCTTGTAGAGATAATAAGGCTGCTTAAAAAAATACAAAAATAAAAAATAATAATTGCCTCTCTGAGCCTTCATTTTATTTCACATTCAAAATCCAATTGCAGATCTTTCCGATAGCTAATAATTTAACGGTCATTTATGTACAGTTCAGGGTCCATTGTTAGCAACTTTGGAGCGAATAAGCCAATTAGATTAGCTGGATCTTGCATTCATGTAAAACAAATATATATCAAAGCAATTAAATGTGCAGTTTAATCGCTCCAGAACTATGAAGAAGACAGTTGCCTGAAGGTCCCAGCTCTTTTCGTGCCTCCCACTTCCAGCTCCTGACATCAATGTAGCAAGAGCCATTTGCTATGTGGTTTTAGAAGTGCTTATTTAGCATGGCAAGATACACAAGTGAATTATTGACCTCAGTATTTCCCAAGCAGGGAGGCTGAAGCCCTGAGGGGAGAGAGGCCCCTGCCAGACAGGGAAGGTGGTAGCAAGACAGGGAGAATTTTTAATTTCCCCTCGTTGCCCACATGCACTCCTGCCCCACAAGGTTCGGTGTTCCCTCCCAGCCTTCTCCCACACAGATGATTTACTGCTGCTTAGCACTGCTAAGGGCTGGCATGTTTATACACTGACAGGCAGAGGATGGGAGACTACAAAATATTTGAATTTTGAATCAGCAGTTGCTACTCTGAGAAATGAGGGGGTGATCTCACCCGCCCTCTGGCAGACACCCCAAAGGGACATCAGTTCTCCGGAGGGTGTTGTTGCTTCTTGCTGACACAGGGGTGACCCAGATTTGGGGTCCTTCCATCCAGGGCTGCTCACAGCTCAGGGAGACCACCGTCCTCCTCCTGAGCAAACCCAGGGCCACCTCTCTGTCCTCCTGCAGGGCCAGCAGACAGCTCTGCATTACTTAGCACTGATTATTTATGAAATTTCCTCTAGCATGTAGCCACCTCTGGTTTAATCTTTCCTCTGCTGCACCCCGGGCATCTGTTTCCATTCTCATTACATAGTCAGGGAATTGATCCGGGTGACCATTATAAGATCCCTTTATGCAAGGGTAGGTAGTTACCCTGACCGCGTGCTGATGTCTTATCTTCTAGTTGAAGGTGCACCAGCTCTGAGTGTTTCCTACTCAAATGCTTTGATATTTTTTTTGGTGCTCTGGTGTTGCCAATCCTCAGCTCATTATGGTTTCTCTCTCAGCCATGCCTGGGCTGATCCCAAAGCTTCCCAGGCGTTAGCAGTATTGCAGAGCTGCTTTAGAAAATAGCAATTGAAAGGGTTTCCCAAACTACTGCAAAAGCCTTTTCTGTTTCCCACTTTCATCTCGGTCCCCATCCAACCTCAGGTATGTCTTCATCTTTAGTGCTATCATCTCTCTCCCTTGGCTATCTACAACCTGGTTTTGGACATCTCTGCAGGCTGGGGAGCAGAAGGTTAAAGAACACACAGGGAAAGTTGCAATCTTCCTAGAGGCAAGCACCCCTGAAGGGTTGCCTCCAAATATGTGGGAGAAGCCATGGTTTATATCAGAGGAATAACAACAAAAAGCACCCACTGTTCTAGTGAGAACACCTGATGCCATCCCTTGCGTCACGTAGTAGCCATGACTGGCTGTTCTTCTGCACAGGGCAGGAAGATGAAATCACCTCCCTTATCAGCTAACACATGATCTTTGGGGAGCTTCAGCGGTCAGAATATGCACCAAGTGCATTGCAGGGAACTGGGGTCTCAAATTCAGATTATGGTGTTGTGATGGGTCATTCAACATAGGATTCACCTCACCTGTGGTTTCTCCCTAAGTGTCTCATCACAGCTGGACTCTCTAGTGGACAAAGGGAGGCTGAAAATTCCAGAGGATGATTTGTTCAATGTCGTAGACACTTGTGAGGTGAATCTTCATGCTCAGGTGGTTAAACGGTGGGAGAAGCAGCCTGTACTCAGCCACAGAGCAGAAAGTGGCTCTCAGAAGGAAGACCTCAAATCGCTTGATATTTAAATGGGGCCATTTAAGGGACAAGGTCAGACAAAAAAGGCCCCTTAGAGAAATAAAAAAAAAAACCAACTTTTTTTTTTAAGGTATTATAAAAACAAAACACACTGTGAAATCTACTGGGGCATGATTCACCGGTGGTCTTCTCCTATTCAGCCACAGAAAGTGGTTTTTTTTTTCTCCCTATGTGTCTGTGTATGTGCATTTGCAGTTGAAAATACTGCAGCCAGATCCTCCTTAGACACATTTCGGTTCTTCAGCTCTAATTCCTCTCTCAGATGAAGCTAAGCCCTACAACATTTCTGTTTTTTACTGATGGCATCTGCCCAGCTTTGCTTAGGACATTAAACCCACAGGTATCAAATCAAACCACCTTTCACGTCAAAATCCAGGCAACAAGCAGCTTCTTGCAAGTCTTGCAAATCAAGTCCAAGTGACTGATTTTGGAACAGCATTATGTCAAGCACTGTCCTATTTGTACAAGGCTTTTAAGGAGCTGTCAACTTTCTTCTTTATCTTTTGTACCATCTTTCCAACATTGTCAGTTCAGCTGAGCCTGGAAGCATGCAAATGCCAGGTAACAGCATTAGCAAGTGTATCACTGCAAGTGCAAAACTAGCAGTGCTCTCACCGCTGCACCAATAGCAAGGAGTAGAGCATAGCTATGACACTGACAGCAAATTTCAGCTTAGGCAAAATATTAAAAGAAATGAAAAAAAAATGTACTTTGAGTCAGTATTTAAGGACTGGTCTTATCTTTGCACTTATGCAGATTATTCTAGCTGAAACACTTAAAATGCTTCTTTTTACTCTCTAGACAGCATCTGCAAAGTTGGCTCCCCTGTATGTACCTGTTTACCAACTGCAACACTTTTCAACACAGGTTATTTGGATGCTTCCCTTCCAGCATGAGGAAAAACGGTCAGAACCAGAGACCATTCCTTATGGACAGATACAATTGGTGACCCACGGTATAACAGCAATAATAACATGCATTTCCATAGCAGTTTTCACCCAAGGGTTTTCAGAGACCAAGCGTGTGTTTCAGTGCTAACTTCTCTGCTTGCATTCACTGAAATTATCAATCGTCTCCTGCGAGAAAAGAGCTCAGAGGAATGACTGTAGGTTTGGGTAACAAACCTTTAAGGACACGCTACAGTTTGATGAGGATTCATAAGCCCTGTCACCTTCCAGCTCAGGGGAGATAAGGTGGCCTAGTAGAACCTGAAAAATCTCGTGTTCAGGAACTTGTTCTGCAACTGATTTGGGGAACATCACTTCCTTGCTGGTTTTCCCTTTGGCAAACTGGGAGGTGGATGCTGGCTTCCTCTGCGAAGGTGCTTTGAGAGGCAAGTGCAAAATGTGCTGTATGAAAACTTGGTGTCAGTATTTGTGTTACATCGTGTCTAGGAAGGGCTTGAGGTCTAGGCCATTAGCTGGTGGGAGTTTGGAGGTGTGACTTCTACCCAGCACTGATGAGTCAAACCTGGAGTATGTGTCCAGTTCTGGGCTCCCCAGTACAAGAGACGTGGACACTGGAGAGAGTCCATCAAGGGGCATGAAGGTGTTGAAGGGACTGGAGCACCTCCCCAAGAGGAAAGGCTGAGAGAGCTGGGACTGTTCAGCCTGGAGAACAGAAGGCTCAGGAGGGATCTTATTAATGCATATAAATACCTGAAGGGAGGGTGCAAAGAGGACAGAGCCAGGCTTTTTTCAGTGCTGCCCAGTGACAGGACCAGAGGCAATGGGTGTAAACTGAAACACAAGAGTTTCCTTCTGAACATCAGGAACCACTTTTTATTGTGAGAGTGAGTGTGCTGCGGCACAGGTTGCCCTGAGATTTTGTGAAGTCTCCATCCTTGGAGACATTCAAAAGCCATCTGGACATGGTCCTGGGCAGCTGGCTGTAGGTGGCCCTGCTTGAGCAGGAGGATTGGACCAGATGACCTCCAGAGGTCCCTTCCAGCCTCAACCAGTCTGTGATTCTGTGATTCCATGTGTGTGATTCAGTGTCCCCTGTGCTACATATACCAAGATAAGCGCAGAACTCAGTCCCCACCCCAACTGATCTTGCTCTGAGAAACTCAGAAATGCAGTGAACCTATTGCTGAAAAGCCTGAATCTTCCCTCCCGCCTTCCCTCCCTCCCTTAATACCCTTTTATCCTGAATTCCCTTTTCCTTCCTTCCTCTCTCTCGTTCTCCGTCTTTTTCTCTGTTTTCCCCTCTTTCTTTCTCCCAGCCCCTGCCCCTTCCTTTGAATTTCTAGAGGTGTAGATCAGGGCCAGGACTACAGTTCAGTCTTATTCTCCAGTGCCATCTCACAGTGCTCAGCATTAGGAGTGTTACCCATGGGTTTTTCTTACACTGCGAATCATGTAACAAGTCAAAATACAGGTCAGCTAAAAACGATGTGAAACTTGGCAAGCACTTTATTAACTGTTACTCTCTGGCTTCAAGATGACTTGGGGATTTAGTAAGTGGGTTAAGGAGTTTTCCCATCAAGGTCAGTGGCAGAATCTGGTTTAAAGTGGTAATAACCACAAGGTTTTTTCTGGCCTACAGGAAGTCAATGAGTTTGGGTCTAAGCTCCTGCTGCAGGGATAGTAGTATTGCAAAAATGTCTAATAACAAGCATGGAGGGTTTGGTTTTTTTCTTTTTTTCTTTTTTGTCCCAGAGAGGAAAATGTATGAATGAATGCAAACACGACTGTTTTCTCCAAAGCAGGCTATAGAAGATAAAAGAGAGGACAAACTCCATCCTGATGTTGTGGTTTTTATACAGTGCCTAGTGCTATGGCCAGTGATCCCTGGATGCTGCCTTTCATCTTTGCAAAGTCCCTGTGATTATGGGTGTCCATGAAGTCCAGAGCATGTGCCCTACCATCACTTGGTTGAGTTTTAAGACTGGAAAGACCTAGCTGGATCCTTCTCCTATTGGAGAAACTGTGGAAAAATCATTCCCAGAACTGGACACTGAGGCTTTAGCACCATCAGTGCTAAGAGATGCTTTTCCAAACAGATGTGTTATGATACATGTATCAGGGTCCAGTTCAACTCCTCTAATGCTGGTTGTCTAAAACTAAGCCATCTAGCTAATGCTAAGTTAGGTGGACACTTTCACTAGATGGCTGATCACCTTATTTAGACATTTATCATGGGACAGGATTAAACACACTCCTAGATGCATGTCTAGAGGAACTGTTTGCAAGTAGCATTAGCTGACTTTGAGACAGCTTGTCTAGGATTTACCCTTCTAATTTAAGCTGTCCATATGTAGTATTTCCATCAGATGCCCACAGTTGTACTGGAGAATTAGTCAATGCATTCAGTGAGGGTAGAAATATGATTCATCAAACCTGAGGCACCTTCTTTAGGATAAAACAAATCTTGTCCTGAACTTCATCAATGTCACTGACTCACTCTCCTCTGAGAAGAAAGAGATCCTGGGATGAATTGTTTGGTAGTCACTTCCCTTGTGGAAACACACAAATAGTGGGACAAATGCCACCCATAAAGATAAATCAGAGTACTACCATCCTGAATGTATGAGATGAAGTCAGTCTTCACTGCCTGGCCACAGAGCTGTTACCGATCTGGTAACCAGATATGCTAAAGCACTTGTTCTCCTGCTGTAGTTGCAAAGCATTCCCCTTATAAAGGCAATAATGCCCCTGACAGTGAGAACTGTAGCCACTACTGCTGAATGCAATTGTGGAAAAGATTTTGGGAAAGTTCTGTAATGGTCTATCTGCCTCAGACCTCCTGGACTTTTGGCAAATCAATTTATAAACATAGAAATTAAATTGAAACATACCCTAGACCTATCTTGATTCCACACTGGCTTCTGGAGAGGACTGAGAGGTCTGACTTGACCTACAAGGTCCTACATGTCACAGGTCCTTAAAACGTTAGATGGCATTCTTATGTGTCCACCCTCAAAACAGGGAGATGAACAGGAGTTGAATACCCATCCGACTGGAAGAGGGAAGAAGGTTGGTATCAGAGATTCCTTTCAGTGCACAGCATTTGTATGGCCCAGATTATCTTGCATCTGTGGACCTGTCAGACCTGCTGCAAACTCACCAGCTTGACATGGGTTAGCACACCAGCAAGGCATGGGGCTCTCGTGCATTTCTTGTTTTCTTGTTTCTCTGCTTTACTCCAGGGTCACATGTGGCTTGGCTAGAGGCTGGTTTTTATTTCTGCCCGCACATTCAGATATATCAATATTAATTTCTCTTTTCAGGCCTTGGCTACTTCTTCTTTAGTAGAAAAACATAACACCACCAGTGATGAATTCTTGGTTCATGCCCACAAATTGAGACTGTGAACTCAACCCTGGATTATTACTGTTTGTTTACAGACGATCAGTTGGAAAGATGGAGAGGCACTCAAGTACTGCTGCCAGCAATATGTTGATGAGCTCCACAGCCTTGCAGTGATGCCTCCAACCCCACTTGTAATCTGTAAGAGTGCCTACAAGGAAAAGCATCTAGCTCAACCTCAGCCTAGCAAGACTGAACATATCCTGGCTTATAAGAAAAAATGAAGCAGAACAAAACTTGAGAAACTCCCTTTGTCACTAATTTTTTAGAAACTTCCTTTGTCACTGCGTACCAAGGAGTTGCCTGCACCTATTTATTCCAAACACTAATCCATAGTCTCAGCCTTGGGTTTAACACTAGCAATAAAGCCACTTCAAGCTGGTCACTGACAGACTTCCTTCAGTGAGCAAGCATAGCTGAGAGGAAAAGGAAAGAAGAAGGAACCAATACAAACAGGTTGCTATGGAGAAAATGAATAGAACGATCATCATGCATAGCATGACTTAAAAAGCATAAAAAGATTTAAATGAGGGAAAAAATGTGGGGAAAGTTTGAAACAGATTGAATATTTGAATGAATGTCAGATGTGCATACTTTTCGTCAGAGGAGATGAAATTCAACTTTTTTTTTCTTTTTCCTTTTATCTTTCTCCTCCTCTCTCTCCTTTTCTTTTTTCTTAGAATGTATTTTCAATAAAATAGTAGTCCAAAAATAGTTAGAGTGGGAAAAGTAAACTGGCAGGTATTAATTAGCTGGACAGGTAGCAAAAGTAAAACCTCCACAGCTCCATACTCTGGAAATTTTGGAGGGGAGGAGGAAGGGGCAATTCACCTTTAAATATTTAACCCATTCTGTGATTTTTTTCATCAACTTTCTTATTCAGTCAGAGGAAAGAAGGATGGATATTGCTTGCATCCTTCTCTGATTAATTTCTTGTCTTAAATGACTTCTGACCTGCACCAAAACCAACAGCATTCCCATTATGAACATAGCACCAACTTTGGGAATTAGTTATTGAAGTCTTAAACACATCTTGGGTTTCTTGCTGTACGCCCCACCTTCTCACATGTTCTGCTAAGGTCAGAGAAAGCTTGGACATGCTCTGCATATCCTAAACCCTGCCAAAGCAAAGGAATCTTAATCTTCCCCTTTGGTCCCCCCAGGCCGTAAGAGCCCATGCTCTAACTTTTATGTCCCACTGCCTTACTTTCCCCTGCATGATGCTATTCCTGTGCCTGAATGCCTTTGAAAAACTGGGCTTTGTGATACAGGTAGGAACACAGAAAATTAGGTTACTGTTTAACTCCCATTTCCTTTCACTACATTTAAAGATCATAAGCTGGTTTTGCTCATTCATAAACCTGCCGAGCTATCTTTTTAAATACTCATGAAAACCTGACCCTTACTCCCTGTGTCTTTCACCTTACAAATTCAAAGCATTTCAAAGCCACTCTCATTCACCTGATACAAGAAGTAAGGTCTACTGTAAGGGTCAAGCATCAGTTCCTTGCCATTGCTGGCAGCAAGTGTTTTGCCACAGACCCATGACATGTTGGAGACATCCTGCTCCATTTACATCCACCAGGTCTACACAACTGGAACATTACTGGGGAAGGATCTTCCAAGGACAGTTTCAAAAGGCACAGATTTTCTGGGTTTCCATGTTTCCTGTAAGGAAGGCAAGCGAAAGGTCAGTTTTTTCCTTATACAGTCCCATCACTCTACCTGACCTTTTGGGGGAGCAGGAGAAGTCAAGTCTCTATGACCTTTTCAGTTCTTGTTTTTTCTCCTGAGACTGCCAAACAGGAATTCAGATGTCAGGCTCCTCCAGAGAAGAACCAAGACCAGAAGCTGAATCATGTACTACAAACACATGGATACCACCCTGGCTGAGGGTTCTCTATGGTCAATCACCATGTCATCTACTGTCAGCCCTCAGTTAGAAATGAACTGGGTTTGTTGTCGATCAAAGGCTGGGATTGAACAAGGAAGCAAAACCATATAGGTCAGCACCACAGAGGGCTGATTGCCTCAAAGTGATAACCAGATTATTTTGTTAATTTCTCAGGAGACGTAATTGAGGAGGTCACCTTCTTTCAGCAATGTGTCTTCTCAATGTGTCAAAACAATTTCTGGTACTCTCTGTGGAATTACCACCGAGGTTCATTTAGTGTCATAAGTCTAAATTTCCCAAGTACCTCTTCCTGGAAACAATAAAATACAAAAGAAGCAAAGAATCAGACAAAATTAAAACATCCTAAGACTCATTGCACCTGTCTGTCTCATACTTATTATCTGTAAAATAACCCAAGAGTATTAAAGGCGAATATAATTTGACATTATTAATATCATCAATCAATCTTCACCTATACTGCGATGCACACATGTTCATGTGCCTAGAGACAAGAATGTGCTTAAGTGCTTTGCTGCATGAGGTACATGAAGGCAAGTGACTCCACAGATTAGAAAAACCCTGTTACATGAATTTCCCAGTCTGTTACTCAGTCATTAACGTATTTCAGAGGATAGAGCATGGACTATCGATCAGACAGCTCCAGAAACACTTCATCAAGAAATGCAAGCTTTAGAGGTGGTGTATATTCTTCCAGATTTTAGCAAAGAAGTTAGAGAAACCATCAGAGAAAATCACCAGCATGCTCCAATAGCTGACGGAGAAAAAGCCAAATGCTAGTTACCTTGTAACAGCAATGTGGGAGAGGTTGAATTAATTTGGTTCTTTTTCTGATTTCAGACTGACAACATCTTTAACTTCTCCTTGTGCCTTTGATTACATCTAGCTTTTATCTGTTCCCTAGCCTCAAGATGAAGGTCTAATCCCTAGGCCATGTTGCCAAGTCCTTTTCACTAGATGAAAGATGAGACAAGAAACAACAGATGGATATAAACCAACAATGTAGCGCAAAGAAGTCATGAGACAATCTGGTGCGACCATGCTCAAGATATCCCTCCTTGCAGTTTTCTGCAGGCACTAATTTCTGTAGACAGCTGCTTGGGAAAGGTTTTCGGAGGTAGGTGTACCGTAACACCCACAGCTTGGGAATCTCTCGGCTAGAGGAGAGAGGATATTTTTTTCCCCTTATGTTCTAGAGCTCAGTCAAGTCCTACATCCTACACAGCATACATCTCTACTGAGATGTTTTTCTATACCTACCTGCAGTCTCTCTCCATTCTCCTCCTTTACCAGTACTGGTAAGATAAGTTGAAAGTCACACCAGCACCACAAAAGGCTAACAGCTACAGGAACTTCCTACAAAGTCTAAAAGAGAAAGCAAATCCAAGCTGCAACAAAGAAAACCTGGTTAGACATTATGAAAAACTTTTCAGCAGGACAGTAGCCAATCTAGGGGAAGGCCCCGTAGCAACCTGCTGAGAGAAGGGGGGTTGAGCAGAAACCACGGATCCATCCCTACTCAAGTTATAGTGTGATTGTAACTGTAAAATGCACAGTAACATCACTCAGTGCAATGAAAAAGGACAGCTGCAAATGTTCCATGAGCCCCATGACAATCATCTCTGTATTAAATAGCTTGCTTCTGCTGCTTGGGCTGAAAATACAGCTTGAAAGTCCTCCATGGGTTGGCATCTTCCATGTCCACCAGCACCAGGGAAACAGCAGCACATGATTGGGAATGGTGTCAGTCTCTCAATTAGTGCCAGGAACCAGGCATTAAAAATCTTGGAAAAGATACAGTTCCTCCACCTCCAAAAAATTCAGGTGTTTTGCTTGAGGTTGTAATCAACTGCCACTAGCCTTATCTTCTGATCTGCGGAGACCTTCTGAGCTCATGGGAGACGATGGGCTTGCTAGCTGCTTTTCATTCAGAGTGCAGGATGAAAATATTTGCTATTTTCCTATTCACTGATATGTGGAACCACAGAAGGTACTTTCTGATGGTTGGCCCATCTTAGCAAAGTTGTAGGTCAAGTTTAACTGTGGATGCCCAGAAGTTTTCGTGGAAACTGAGGAACAACACAGTGGTGCAGAATGGCTGGAATCACTGCTCAGTGCCTGGCTGCAGCAGAAAACCAGCAAAAGTAATCAGAAAAGGCAGAGGAAGCCAGAGAGAACCTGGTACCATGGCCTCATGAAGGAGCTAAGAGAGGAAGAAGTTTATTCAAGGTCTATCTGGAAGCTGGCTCAATAATTCATTATTCTTCGCTCTTGGTTCCATTCCTTGAAAATAGGAACACACCCCAAAATACAGTCATCACACTAGAAACACCCTGGCAAAAGTCCCAAATACCATCTTACTGGCTGGGTGAAGAGAGGTTACATCAAACTCTCAGGAGGAGAAGAAATGTGGCAAGCATTTCCTTCAGCTTAACATGGCTAAAATTTGCTTCATAGGCAAGGGAGTATCTCTCCACAGCTCGTTATAGTTTCAGACCATCGTGCAGGCAGGCAGAAACATGCACACCACTACAAATTCACAGGAGGACCTACTCCTTCCTCACACAAGGGAGCCCTGCTTGATTGCAGTCCAACTGCAAATCTATTAAAAAAAAAAAAGATAGTTCTCCATTTTAACAGAGCACTGTCTCCCACTGACAGTGTTGGAGAGTTTCTTGCAGGAGGGTGGGGGTGAGGAAGGTAAATGAACTATTTCAGATGGCTAACGTTCATGAGACAGAAAGGTCAACCCATCAGGAGCTGTCTATTCACAAGCATTCATGGGAGATCTGTCTGCACTTATCTCTGAGTTAATAGTAAGGTGTCCAGATTATAATATAGGATCTGTAATGCAAGAATGAATTGATGCTTCATCAAAATACATTTTCAGAAGTGGCCAACAGTTACTGCATTGGGAAAATGGAATGCCTTTATTTTCCTTGTTTTCCCCAAACACTCACTTCTGAAATTTTCCTACTCATTTCCATATCTACAGGTCGATGATCCATTTCATTCCTGTACAAATTATAAGGTTTTTCTGCTTGGCCCACTCCCTCTTAGAGATGCTGCTGGGAAGGGCAAGCACAAAAGAGCTTTCTGTGCTGGTTCTTTTCCTGCTTTCATAACCTAACACCTTTACAAGAGCTGCAAAACCCCAGAGGGTGTCAAGATTAATTTGAAACACTTCCTAAAGGCTTGCAGAGGTGCTTATGTGAAAGGAACCACTGCTAAATTTGCCACACACTGTATTCAATTTTCACCACCGATAACTGCTCCTTTTCCTTTAAAAACAGCAACAGAACAACTTTAATTTGTTTAGTTCAGAATGTAAAGGCATTCACTGAAGACTAAGTGAATGGTAAAACTGAAATGCAAATGTAATCTAAAAGCTTAAAGAGACACTAAAGGGAGTTAAGCTCTTTGGTGTAGAGCAGAAACCTCTAGCAAAAACCATGAAAAGTGATGCTGGGAGAAACTGGAAAAGATAATGTCCCTACCTAAAAACCTTTATCCCATTTATGAAACAGGTGTCAAGCCTTCAGGACTTGTTGAGTTTCTCACTGAAGAAAGGCAACTAATGTCACATTAAAGTCTTTTTCAACTCCTAAAGCTAGATCTTGATATTTGCATCGTATTAGCTTTTTTTTTTTTAATCCTAGGTTGAAGAATACTTTTTGCCTGTATGTGTAGCTGAAGAAGAGACTTGCGTAGACACTCCAAAGCACTAGCAAAGTGGGTGTTCTTCTTCCCCTTTGTACTAGCTACCAGACACACAGCAAGGTCAAACACATCCCTTGTGCTAAAAAAAGGTGGAAAACTTCTAACTTTGCTATCTTGGCCATTGGTGAGACAAACCCATCCATTTGGATATTCAATATTTATCCCAAAAGTAGTTGAAATGGAAGAGTTGCAGTGAGGGGTTCTTAATCAGGAGAGAAAACAGTCAAATGTCCCAGACCAGAGCAGATCAATGTCTGACAGGTTAGAGGGCCACTAAATCACCTCCTTCCTTGAAAAAATCAACCCACTTTTCCATTACAGCAGCAGTTCCTAGACAGAGGATCCAGATAGTCATTAGTACTTTAAGCCATGACAACCCTTCCCAGCTGGTCCTTAGGACATATAAAACAGCACTATCAGCCTCAAGTTTGATGGAGAGGATGCATCATGGCTTACAAGAAGTTGTGGTGGTAGTCAGTTAAGCCAGGAAATTTTGGAATTTTTGTAGTGAGGATAAGGTTAACATTCAAAGCTTTTCTTCTCCACCACAATATAGAAGCCTGGAAGAAAAAAAAAAAAAAAAAAGAAAAGAAAAAAAAATCCCAAACAACAACAACAACAAAACCTCAAAACACCCCCCCAAAAGAACAATGAAGCAAATGCTCAGTATGAAAAAGTAAACACAAAGGAGAGCTCAAGTCCAGAAAAAAAGGTTTTCTGGAGACTCCCTGAAGCTCACCTGGTGAAGACTGTAAGGGAGACATGTAGTTGCCCTAGGCTCCAGAGTCAGTGGAGCAATATATCCACCCCAGATAAATTAGGCACTGCAATTAGGAATCTAGTCGTCTGCTTTAATAACATAGAGGCTCCAACACACCCAAGGAAAAATAGTTCTTGGGGAAGGCAGGACTGTCCTGTTCTTCCACTGCCTGCAGGAGATCCTGGGATCATCTGAGAAGTGTTTCAGGTAAGCGCCTACATTCACGTAGGATATGACTGGGCCGCAACAACTAGACTGTTGCTATTGATTAATGTGACGGTTACTCAGGTGCCATAATGATGGGACTAAAATACTTAAAGAGACAAAGACACCTCAACCTATTCCCCATGGATCATCTGCATAGCATACCAAAACAACTCAAGGTCACTCTTGCTTGTGCAACTGGCAGCTTGCTTGCTTTTGGCCTTTTTTCCATCAAAATATCCAGGAGAAGCCTTTAAAGATTGGGGGAAAGCTCTTAAACCACGGTTTGCCTTGAGTGAAACTGCAGGAAGATGCATTGTCAGTAATATCTGAGGAAAGCTACTGAGCACTTTGTTTTGCTTCCTGTAGCGTGCATCACAAGTGAGCAATGATCTAAACCTTGCCTGGGTAAGTAACTGGCCAAGAAATGCTACCAAGGGTATTTCATCTTGAATTCTGAACACAGACCGGAATCTGGAGAACTTCAGGATAGTCCTGAGGTTGTGAAGATGGTAACCAGGGCCAATAAAAGTGTTTTAAAGTATAATTCCAAAGAATCAGTGTCAGAGGAAAGAAAACAAAGGATGATATTAAAGTTTCATTTATTTTTTCCTCTTGCCTTGTAGCTTTGGAGGGCTACTAGTCAGATTGAAAAGTTATTCTCCTAGAAGACACCTTTGGGGGACTGGCTGCAGCTGGATAAGATATGAATGATAGAAGCCCACTTCGGGGGAACAACAGAAAACAGCAGAAGGCAGTTTTCTTTAAGCATGAGAAGAGCAAGCATTGCCTCCAAGAACTAGTTTCCAGGTTCTAAGCGAAATGTGAAGGTAACATCAGCAGGACTTCAGCTGATGAGAACACTTCATAATTGATGTCTTTCTTCTGTTTCCTATTGCACCCTTGTTCAATCCAGCTGTTACTTCATTAGACCAAATGGTGGTGCAAATCTCTGTGGATAGGCTACATCTGGTGTATGAATATGTAATTATATTTCTCTGTAGGCACCATATGAATGGCGAGGTAGCTATGACATTTGGTATCTAAGAAGAAGACGTGTTATTTAGGTCAAGTTAAAAATAAACAAAAAAGCCTTCTAGATTCAAAATAAGAACATGTTCAGGCAATCAACTCTTTGGAGGATGCATTTTTGTTGATCTACCTTGCTCAGCTTGCTGATGGGAAAGAAGAATGAAAGAGTAATAAATGCATGAAGGGCGTTCTCAGAAGTGTTCCATACAGAGACACTTCTTAGGGGGATCATGTGAACGTATATTTGCTTTATATCCTTTCAAAATCCATCATGCTTATCAAATTAACCTATTTCTAAGCAGATTTGTAACTATTACTTTTAGTTATATGCACACAAAAAAATAAAAAAGAAAAGTGAATCTAAATCATTTAGACATGAAGTTGTAAATTGTGTCAAAATTGTGATTAAACCTCTTGGTAGGACACAATTTTTCTGCAAAACCATGTTTCAGACTCAGCCATCTTCTCTAAAAGAGATCAAAACAAGAATCCCAAATTTAGGCACTCTGAGATTTTAGAAGAATTCAACTCCAGATCTGACATTTGCAATTCTGACCTGGGTCTGCATTCTTCAAAAAAGCATGATCTGAATTTTATGCTCAGAACAATGCCCCAAGCAGGCTAAGCTCCATTCTAAAGAGCTCTGTTCTGCACTATGGAAGAAAAAATATTTCAGGTAAAATAAGATAGAGTACGAACCTCTGCCTGAAACTCAATCTTACCTTTGCTGGAGGTTCTGAAATTCACTCTCATCTCCCTCCCATACACATATGAATTTTTAATTTGGCAAGGAAGGGTGCCTGTACTGCTGAGATCTGGAACTGAATTAGATGAGCTGAACTCATTTAATCAGTCTTGCTTTTCTGCACAACATCAAATTGCCTGTTCTGGTTGCCACATTCTTGTCATCTGCCCCTCTGGTAAGTATATTATGTTCCCTAACATCCCTTTAATGATGTGTAAGGACTCATCGTCTGGGTGTCTGGAGAGATGACCTTTGTTTCTTCTCAGCACCAGTAACTCTGGGTGTGTACTACCAAGTTCTTCTGTACAGCAATATGGTGAGGATGGATGGGTGAACACTTGTGTGACATTTGTACTGGGGTCAATGCAATCTACTGAGCAGCTTATAAGAGCTAACTCAAATCTGATTTTACCGTTATGATATCAAATGTCATTCAGGTAATGATATATCTAATATTCAGGCATCACCTCCTGGCCACAGGCGTACATGGAATTTCAGAGCAACTCTACAGAAGTAGGCATGTGAGTTATCTGACTGCACAAGACCATGCACCTGCCACCAAGTGACATGAATGAAAGGGCAAAGGCTCCTGAAGTGCAGCTGGAAATTGTTGAGCAGCAAGCTGGTGAGCAAGGAGCAGACACAGTCCTTGTTAGACTGGAGGGGTGGCAGGGACACATGGATGTAACCCGTGTTGGCTCCTGGTTTTGCTAAACACATCAAGGCTCCCAAGGACATCCTTTCCTCCCCTCACTAAATCAGTGCCTAGAGAAAGTGGATCCAGGTAAATCAGGGAATGAAGCCTTAAATACACCCATCCCCCTCTTTATTGTACAACTCTGGATCCACTCATCAGCTGCTTTACCAGCTACTTTCCCAACCCTTTCATTCTCTTCACAGATGCATCAATTTATGCCCTTGCTTATTACCAGCCTGACTTACCCCCGTGTTTATGTAGTTTGTAGCTTTGACCTTTCCAGCCATTTCAACATTTGTGGCATTTTCTTGCATTAGAGGTTCCACAGTTCCCTTTTCTGTCCCATACTCACTTGCCTTTGTCCTCGCCTAGGCTTTTATTCTCCTAACAATCACCCCAAAGGGGTCAGCAACCCCAGCCCTGGGTAAACCTTTTGTAAAGGACTTGAGAAACTCACAGTTGTTCCACCTTTTAAGTTTTATTGATCTCTATAAAAAGCTTAGCAGCTCTGTTAAAGGTGTTATGTGGATGAACGCACACAAATTATGATTCCAGCCAAAGGAGCAGAAAAAAAAAAGTTGGATATTTTTAAATGTTTAATGGGTAAAAATCATGCACAAAATCAGAACTGCACGTTTGTTTCCAGCACTCAGTCTCATCATTGTCTTTTGAGGTGTCTCCCTGCTCTTCTTGGGAGCGCATTGGTTGGTGGTTCAAGAGAAAGCTTTGAAGGTGTTTAAGTGCCCAAGGATACACAAAGAAGCCTGGAGGAAATTTAAGACCTGTTTTCACCTTACATAACTAAGCTGCATACAAGTTTTAAGGATCCAATCTTTAAAGATACATCTGGAGATGTCTATGGGAGGCACCACATTGTCTTTAGCTTCATCTGTGTTCCAGAGAGAGAGATGGGCATGTGAAGTGACTCAGATCTAAGCTGGGCTGAGTCACCCCTGAAAGATGCTGACCTTTTCTACTGAAAACCTCAAATCCTCATCACTAAAAGGATAATAAGCTTCCCGTCCTTGCTTCTGTGTGTGTTCATCTTGTCTCCTCAGATTGCAGGTTCCTTGGGAAGGAATTATCTCTGACTAAGTATTTTAAAGTGGCACAAAGCATAATGTAGTCACATTTTGTTCAATAGTATAAATTAGAAAAACAACAACAAACACCCTGGAAGTTTAATAGCTGTTTTTGTGTCTTGAAAGACTTGGCTTGAAAACCTGCCTGGCAGCCTTAGGGAAGCTTGGCTGCAGGTGTACATTCACCCAACCCTATACCCAACACAAATATTGACTTCCATAGCATGTTTATTGCTACATTTTAGTAACATACAGAAACTTAGAGCAAAATAACAGAGAAAGTAATTCAGGTGGGTGCATCTGAGATGAAAGAGTACAGGAAAAAATACATAATAGGTCAATAAAGAGACAACCACTTGAAGGAACAAACTGAAAAGAAATCAGTGTAGGTCCACCCCTGAGCTCTGCTCAGAAGCCGCTCAGCAACTGATTCTGCTGTTGTCACGGTGTCACTGGTACCCACGGGAGCACAATATTATTTGGCATAAGTATGCACTAGGCTGTTGTCATCAACAAGTGAGGTTAGGTGAGCTATATGTTAGAATAATTTTATAGATAATGAAAAAAATCTCACCTGTCCTTCTGTTACATACATAGAGAATGTTCCATTAGGATCTTCCTCTTGCTTTGGACAATTTAGCAGTTACAGAAGTTAGTAATTTAAGCAAACTGTCAATTGTCTCTTAATCTCTACTCTGGAATAAAACCCAAATCAATACACAATTAACTAAAAATATACTGTAATAAAAATACTCTTTTCATGCTAGAAAAACTTGAAGTGTAAATTTTCCCCTAGAATAGGGCCAGGACTAAAAAAATATGCCAAAGCCTCGTAACATCCAGCAACCAGCTTCCTTATGGAGGGGCAAGTGTTTGCTGCTCCTCATCCCTTCTCACTATACCTCCTGCATGTCTTTAAATCCTTGTTTTAATGCATTCTGGCAGTGAAACCTATACCATTTTATTGTCCCCTTCTTCCTTCTGGATAAGACCTGTGGTCACTGTCCCAGGTAGTCCTTGCTCTCCTTTGCAGCAGGTCCACTACTCTCTTCTCTCTTCATATTCCCTTCTGACAATATTTTTAGACTCATCTTCCCAGGAAAAGTCAGCTCACACTGGTGAGACTGTGGTTATTTCTGCCTCTTCACCTCCCCAATAGCTTCTGAACTCTTTGACTCATTTCAGACAACTCTCAACAAACACATACTGTTGGAGGACAGTCAGTGCTCCCATCCAAAGAAACGGCTGTTGCATGTCAGCTTTTATTACATAATAAGGAGGCCACATCTGAGAGGTATTATCAGAAAGGTATTACGAACACTCACAACTGAAAGGAAAGCTTTGGTCATACCCTGGGCAAATCAAGAGAGACAAATCCAGCGGATTTCACTGATCAAAGAGGTATATGGTCTTGCAATATCTTCCTCCAGTGTTTCAGCATCACTTACTAATGAAGGGTGCAATATGTTGCCAGCTTAAGAAAATCAAAGACTGGTTTTGTGTTGCCACCAAAAGGGACAGTGCTACTTGCTCCACTGTCCTTGGTGGAGCGTTCCCACAGCCTCCCACATGCCAACTCCTGCAAGTGTTTTCACACAGAGTGACTGCTCCACTCACTGATCCAGCAGAAACCCAACACAGAAAAGACAATAATTTTCAAACAGAAGAGGCAGAAGGAAGGGTGAGTCCATCTCTCTTCACATCCATGGGAAGAACAATGTGCCTCTGGTAGCTGCACGGCAGGCAGCAGCTTAAGCCAAAAGTAAAATCACAAACTGACAGTTTCCTGCAAGCTCTGGACAAAGATGACTCTCCTTTTTCCTAAACATATGGATTTTTACAGAAAGGCATGTGTGCGGACACAGGGTAAGTGTTGGGAAGGAGTGCTTGAAGGCAGAGCTGGTACAGAAAAAGGAACATTAATGTGATCTCAGGACCAGTGACGTTTCATACCATACCTTCTCTGTCTGCATCCTACCTACACAACTCCTCTCTGCAGTTTCCCCATGCTGATTCCTGTGTGCAGATTGCCCTGGTGCTGGATTCATCTTTATCCTGGTTTCAGGCCAGCTGGTAATACAGCACCACGCAGCCGCTCACTCACTCTTCCCCACCGGCCCCAATGGGATGAGGAGAAAATACAAAGAAAGGCTCGTGGGTCGAGACAAGGACAGGGAGGGATCACTCCCCACTTATGGCCATGGGCAAAAGACAGGCTCAACTTGGGGAAGAAATAAAATCTGTTTAATTTGATTTATCAAATCAAACCAAGGATAATGGCAAGTAAACCCAAACCTTAGAACACCTTCCCCCCACCGCTCCCTCCTTCCCACCTCAACCCCACTCCCGGTTCTCTCTCCCTCCTCCACCTCCTCCCCCAGGAATGGGGGTTGGGGTCGGTTCCTCACACCTTGTCTCTGCCGCTCCTTCCTCCTCAGGGGGAGGACTCCTCACTCCTCCCCTGCTCCGCCGGGGGATCCCTCTCACGGGACACAGTCCTTCAGGAACTGCTCCAACACGAGTCCTTTCCCCAGGCCTCAGTCCTTCAGCCCCGGCCTGCTCCAGCGCGGGCTCTCCCCTGGAGCGGCGGCCATCTTGGGGGGCCTCCCCCTGCCCCGGCGTGGGCTCCTCTCTCCCCGGGCTGCAGGGGCATCCCCTCCTCCCCGCTCCTCCTCCCCTCCTTCCTCCCTGCCCTCGGGATCTGCAGAGGGGTTCCTCTCACATCCCATCCCCTCACTCACTGCAGTTCCCCTCTGAAATCTGTTCTCCCACAGGTGTTACCGCCATCACTGATGGGCTCGGCCTAGGCCAGAGGTGGGTCCGGCTTGGAACCGGGGAAGCTTCTAGAAGCTTCTCACAGGAGCCAGCTCTGCTACCAAAACCCCACCACACAACCCCAAAACATAGGCCCATCTGTGTACACTCCACTGACACCAGCCTTGTCTTCCTTCTTTTGTTGTCTATTGGGAGGAAGCCCATGTGACACAGTCACTTTCTCCATGTTTTCTACCTCGTTTCTCAGATCTCTTCACATAAGAATTTCTTGGAAGTCTTCTCTGAGGGTTTCTTTCAGGCAGCTTTGTGTAGTACTTTGTATAGTACTCTGCTGCCTTTGCCAAATGCTATACAGCATCTCCCAATGCAAGGTGGGAACACCCCAATTTATATCCATAAAATAAACTGTATGGAGAAGGCAATCTGCCATTTAGAATCTATAACTATATAGAGGGGCTATAACTGTGTAGAAGAGGTGTTAAAACTATAGGGTCTGCTTTGCACACAGATACCTCATTGGTATCAGCAGCAGAGCGGGCTTGAAATGGTTTTCCAGATATTCGAAGCTTTCATGGCTGCCACATTCACTACACAAGTAAAAGTGGGTGAAGCATGATTGTATCAGTGCCAGAGGCTGCACAAAGCTGCTCCTTCATTAGATGTAAGCCAGATCTTCTACATGTGACGAGGGGAGAAAGCCACTCTGTCTTCAGCAGGGAGTCCCAGGAAGGGAGAAAGATCAGTGGATGAAGAAGGGAAACTCCTATTATAAAGAAGGGAATAAAAGACCCTGTAGGTATCCTCATGATCTCAACAAATCTTCAGGAAAGACCAGTCTCACCCTACTCTTCAGCACTCTTAGCCCTGTCCTGAGAACACCTCAGGAGGGGAGAAGTCAGCCCCATGCTTTTCCCTATCTCCCCTGCTCTTGTTTTCCTTCATCTTTTCCCCGCATGTGCCTCCTCCCCATCTCTCACTAACTGTATCTCACCTGGGGATGGAAGTGAGTGTGTGCTCATCTCCACAATCAAGGTACCCAGAGGGGAAAATGGGAGCTCTGATGGTTACTTTCTCCACTCCCCCTCGTCTGCTAGACAACCCCACAGGACTTTTAAGATAAACACCTCTTCAACCTTGTGACAGGACCTGTGTCCCAAGCTGTGACAAAGGGAACGGATCAAGAAGAAGAAAGCTTGAGAACATGCCTGTGGGAGATGGGGACTTTCATGGGACTTCACTATGGCCAGGATGGAGTCAGGCAATCCCAGAACTGGATTGGTTGACCAGGACACCACAGGGAAACCCTTTCCACTTCACTCCAGTGGTTATTGCCCACTATGGTTCTCCAGGTACCTGAATGTGCAGTCCTGCTCATCCTCCCAAGGATGCTACAGCTATGGGTAGGCATATGAATGGCTGCATGCACACGTAGCAGGGGAGGTGAGCACTACTTTTGTCTTGTATGGTGCAGGGTCCCAGGGTCTCTAGGTCATAAGCAAGTTCCCCTTTGGGTGTGATTGCTCTTCACGGGTTTTCTTGGGGTAGGTGCCCTCCAGCGTTTGTCATAAGCCAGAGCCCCTCAAGCTCTGGAGGTGCAGATCCCACTTCTGTTCTGCTCTGCCATGGCACCTCTTAGCACATATCATCGTTACGCAGCAATGACCAAGACTGAACATTGGCCAGGCATGCAACACTCCCACTTGCAGTTGCTGCTGGGTGTAGAAATACATGCCTAAGTGATATAGAGGTAAAACAACCACACTTGATTCAGAAATAAGCATATTTTAGGTATTATGCAGACAGCATGTATGCATATTTTCTTATCTGGTAGCACTACAGGAATACAAAAACAGCAATGAAGAAGCTATCATATGGCAAAGATCTGCCATCAGCTCCAAGGATGCTGTGTGCCCAAGACACCATACTGCTCCCGGTTACAATTCCTGTCAAAAGAGGGTTGCTCGAAGACTTTCTGTGGTCATGGGAGTCCTCTTTGCTCCTCACAGTCTGTTGTTCAGGAAGGTCCAGAGCACGCTGGCTGCTATCCCTGCTGCCATCCCGTAGCTGCACCTCACACTGCCTGCTGCGTTGACATTGCAGAGGTTGCTGCTGCAGCAGGAGATATTCCTGTTGCCGACGCTGAAGTCCTGATAGAATGATTCACATGACGAGTCGCAGCCCTTGCTGATGATGCTGAAGAGCCCTATGACTCCTGGAAGGAAAGCAGGACCATTACTACAAGGATTCAGTGCAAGCCAAGCCAAGCCTCATGGAACCGAATAATGAGATATTATTCTTATCTGAACTCACTTCTTGGAAAAAAAAATGAGTGTTTCGAAACAGCTGCAAGTTTCACTGTAGCAGGTTCTGTTTCTGAGGTGTCAGTTTGTCAGCAAGGGGAGAAGGATTTCCATGCCCAAGTGTTTGCTTAAGGCAGTGTATTCCACTGCGCAGTTCTCAGGGGTTTCTAAAAATGCACCAGCTACAGAAATTCTAATAAATAAATTAATAATGAAAGTAGCTATTAACACCTCTGTTGGGGAGTCTAAGTTACTAATGGATGAGGAGCAAGCATGTGGGGTAATCTTTGCTCACATGCCATACATCTTTTTTACACAGAGCCTTTCAACAGGCAGGGAAGTTACGGAACCATGGCTCTCCACATTTCACAGATGACAGAGTTACAGTTTCATTTGTTTTTGAGAGGCATAACCTATTTTTCTGTGGCCAGGTCATACTGAGTGACTGCTGGTTACCAGCAGATTATGGTCTGCATGATTGCTCCTGATCTTGCACAATCTATTCTGGGCACCAAGTCTTTGACATATGCAAATTCAGTGTATAGGGCTAAGGTTAATGTGTTGGCTCTCCTGTGTGTGAGTGCATGGCCATGGATTTGCACAGTTCCAACAAGGACAAAGCCCACTGGAGGTATTGCATTTAACTGCCTGACAGAGATCGGTTTAAACATGCCACTGATGGTTTTGTGCCCCAGGTCTAAGAGCAACTGAGCTGTCACCACAGGTCTGGACAGGGCAAACATTTTTTTGCCAGATCTAGAATGGGAGAATTAAATCATAATCTGTTAAAGCAGTTTACCCAGAGACAGACAGATGGCTGCATTCAGAGCTGGCTGTAGGTCATCCTAGGTGAAATCCTATTCTTTTCATTGAATTCACCTAAAGTCAGCTCTGTCGTTGAATGCTCCTCCTAACGTCAATGACGAGGTTTCACCAGACTCAGCCGCTCACATTTTAATTAATGTTCCAAATTTTTCAAAGCCATAAACTTAACTATTGCCCTTGTAAGCAAATAATTTTTGGTGTTATGAAAGAGAAATAAACCCAGTTTTGCACAGGTGAGGGACACTGGTGGGTATTTGCAATGTCAAGCACACCCTCCTGAGATTCATTCCAGGCACTGGCACTGTACTGGCCATATTGCTCAGTTTTTAACATGATCTATCTATCAGCAAACACCGAGGAATTTATGGGGTACAGCACGCAGGTACCAATTTTGATTTTATAATCACACTCTTGTGGCCAGTGTTGGGAGAAGACTTGATGGTGGCCAGCACCACCACCAAGGGACCAGCTATCACCAAGGGATAAATACTTTTCTTCTATCATTTCTCCCCAGATGGCTTTTCTCTTCCTGCTGCACACTGAGATTGCTGGCCCACACCAGCTGGTGTATCTAGAGTAGGTGAGGCTGGCTTGGACATCTGAGGGTGGGACCATGCTTGGCTCCAACATCACAACTAAGATATTGCCCACTCCTGCTTTGACTTACTGATCACATCTGTCTTGCATGTTTCCTTCTCCTTACAGTCCACTGTATTCTGACATTTGGCATTGCTGAGCTGTGACGTGCAGCTGTAACACTGCAAAGAAGAACCTGCAAGAGACCAAGAGGGGTTATAAGACAAATCTATCTGAAGCTCTCCAGGAAACCCAACTTAGTGCTTGCACTAGGAAACAGGACCTTTCCTGTGGGTCCACAAAGGAAGATAGCACCTGTGTTATTGGGAAAACAATGGGGTTTCCATTTTTGGTGGAGAAGAGTACACTCGCTTGAGGTAAGAGTCAAGTTTTGCATGTACTGAAGATGTTTCAGATATAGTCAGTGCAGTGAGGGAGCAAAAGGAGACCGGATGGATAGCTGGTCTCATTGACCGATCTCATCAGTCAATGGGAAGTGCTTCCCAAATGCTTTTTCCTCTGCACTTGGGATGCCTAACTCAGTTCCTATCTGGAACAGGCTTTTTGTGATATTCCCACCTCCTGAGCTGGGATGAAGGGATGAAGTCCCCAGAATGACAGGTTGATATTATTTGTCTGCCTCTATAAACATTAGTGTTTCACCAGGTGGGCTTGTGAGCATTAGCCGAGGCATTGCCAGGGTTGGATGAAAGAGGGAAAGCCCAGAGGGAAAAGACGGTGTGGGAGGGATGGAGCAGGATATTTGCAGCATGTCCTCCAGCCCGTTATCTCAATTTGACCAACTTGTGACATGTACTCTCCACCACCCCCTCTTAGAAAGCAAAGTGCAAACACAGCTTTCGCTTCCCTCTGAAAACCAGGTCACCACGTGTTTCTACCCCCTCATGGACATGCCATTCTTTGGGGGATGCAAGTCAGTGTTGTTTATGTCTGCTGTGCTGTTATACGCATCAGGCAAAGGCAGAATAAGCATTGCAGCTTACAAGTGTCTAGCCCTGATGAAAAATAGTCCTCAGAAGAGTGAGAGTGTGGTGCAGTTACCTGTTCCTATTAGCTACTTGTGCCCCAGGGCATCACTGGAGCCTTGCAAATGTGAGAGTTAATGTTTATATTTGTACTTTAACCCCATGACCACCAGGCTTGTAACGTGAATCCCTCAGTTCAATACCCTAATGCCTAAAATACTCTGTTAGAACACAGAAAAGGCCTATTTAGAAATTAGTGTTATTCAGAGCAGGAACAAGAAGTGATCTGAGGCACTTGGTCTCCCTCTGTTCAAGCTGTTCTGGTATAAACGACTGGTGCAGTCACAGAGGCAAGGAGCCAAACCCCAGTTTGTCTGTAGTGCTGCACTCTGCACTCACATTTATCTGACTTTTAATGCTATATAAGTCAAATTTCAGAGCACTCTGATGGAAGCTGGCAGAAAAGAAAGCGTGACCAGGACTGTACAAGACTCTCCTCAGCCTTTTCCTTAAACCTTCTCTGCTTATTGAGAAAAGTTTCTGCTCAGACCTGCTTCTTCTGTTCTCTGGTAACAGGGAAAAGCTGGTTTAAACCCTGTTTTTCCCAGTAAGGCTAGAAAAACCTGACAGTGTCTGAATGCCACCCATCCAGTTCATAAAATAAAGTACCATGGCATTGTCCCTTTCTCTGTCCCATTAAAATTCTGACAATCTGTGTCACTTTTGAAATGAGGAGTCAGAAAAAAAGTTGGTACAAAACTTACCTTTGCAGAAATGTTGCGATTTTGGTAGCCTGGGAAGAAGAAAAATTATCATCCCACCCCACTTTTCT
>JANZLQ010000029.1:50875185-50905086 GCA_026212715.1 Elanus axillaris | reverse complement strand
GGGGTTCCTCTCACATCCCATCCCCTCACTCACTGCAGTTCCCCTCTGAAATCTGTTCTCCCACAGGTGTTACCGCCGTCACTGATGGGCTCGGCCTGGGCCAGAGGTGGGTCCAGCTTGGAGCCGGGGAAGCTTCGAGCAGCTTCTCACAGGACTCATTCCTGTAGCCTCCTCCCCCACTACCAAAAAATCTGCCACACAACCCCAGAACAGACACCCAAGGAAGCTCTCTGCCAGCTTGCCCACCCCATGGGCACCGCACAAATCCCAAGGCCATGGTGAGCACCACTGATGCTTCAGTTGTCATGAGATGTCCTGCAGAGTGACGGACACCACCATGTTGTTCTGAAGGACTGGTTGGTTTGGAAGAATGATGACTGATGGAGAACATGAACCAGCTACAAAATCATGAGGTGGTAAGAGGTGAATAAGGGGATCATAATTTACACCCTCTTCTAATACAAGACAAGGAGACAAACACAAAGAGATTTTTCACACAAGTTGTGCTAAACCATGGAGGCTCTTTGTTAAATGATGCCGTTGGTGCTTGCATGTGTTTCAGAAGTGTTTGGATAAATTCACAGGAGAGAAATCCACACGGTACTGCCTGGTACCATCACACCAGCTCTTGTTCAGGAGGTCCCTGAGCCCTGCCGGTGCTGGGTTAACCCAGGGGTGTATTCTAGTGCCTTCACTCTGCTCTTGCCCTGCCTTTGACATCAGCTTTGGCTGCTCAGGGCTGCACCATCCTTTGCGCTGACCCACTACCGTTGTTTTGCCATCCCAGGCAAAGGCTCATTCACAGACTTCTGAGAGATCATACAGCAGGAACTGGTTGATTTTCTGTTCCACATTATCCCCTAACACCCCCTGGGCTGTCCCCATCCCCTTGGCAGTACCCCTGGCTCTCTCCCCTATGCCCAGGGCTCTCTCTCCCTTCCCCTTGCTGTCAGTGAAACTCCAAGCCCCCCCACTACACCCTGCCTTGTCCTCCCCTTCACTACCCTCCTTCCCTCGCTCCTTTTCTTGCTGCTGTCATGTTTTCCCCAGCATGCAGCCCACCTCACCAAAGAAACGCCAAACAAAGGGGCTGACGTTATGCTTGTTGCCCGCCAGCTTATCCAAGTGCTCCCAGGACTTCGGTACTACAGCTGCTGTGATTTTTTTTATCCCGCTCTTAACCCCGCCGGCTTTTGTTGAATGCTTGTCATTAATGGGGAAGGATCTTAGTCTCTATTTAAAAGCGCTGTGAATCAGAAAGGACAGTGATAAAATTCAGAGTGAGGCTGTCTCCCCCCCTCTTTTCTTTACCCCTCTTGTCCCCACTCCTGCCCTTTACTGCAGCTGGTGGGGCTTTCTCAGTCAAGGCAAGAAAGAAATGCAAGACCCATACAAGGATGCAGCTAATCTGTCCCACGTAGCTTGTGCCCACCGGCACCACCACCAGCTCCCCCACCACCCCACAAAATGACAAAAGAACCTTGATTACTGACTCACCGTGCCAGCCGAAGGAGAAGTGGCAGGGAGGGGGAATAATGCATTGCATTTGTTTATAATAGTGGGCTCTGAGTCTGCTGGGAGATTGGCTGGCATTTCGGCAGCTGAGGGGGCTGCCCCATGTCTGAGCTGTCACACTGACTCACCTGCCACAGCAGCAGCTCTGAAAGGCACCGCAGGAGGAGTGGGAGAGGGAGAGGCAGGGGATGGAGGAAGATGCACACCCCACAGACACGTGGAGGGAGGATGTCTGCCCCCCACTCACCCTCCCCTCCCAGTCCTACCCCAGAGATGCACATGTTGTGCCTTTCGGGTGTCACTCACTCTCCTCCTTCATTCAGAAGCAGGACCAAAACTCAGCTTACTCCTCAGCCTCTCTCAGCTCCCCATCCACATTTGTCACAGGATAATACAGCATAAGAAAGCCCTAGGCGAGAAAGATAATTGTTTGATATGACCCACTACCTCACTTCACCAAAGCATCACTTTTCAGGGGGAGAGGAGCTGTGCAGGTGCCCACAGCACTGTTTTTCTGGGTGCTGGACCCAGCCTTGGGACTGGAGCACTTTGACTTTACCAGGGGCTGACCGTGACCATCCCTGGTCAGTGGCTGGTGAGTCATTGCAGTCCCTCACCCTGAACATGGAGGCAGGAGACAAACTCTTCTACAGGAGTTCTACAGGAGCTTCAAAGTCCCTTTCCAGTATTCGTGAGTGATTCCAGCATACAACACAGAAAATCAGCGTTCATTGTTTGACCAACTACCTTTTCTCTTTGGAAATTTCCCCAGTGTTTTAGGACCACAGGGAACCAGGTGGCAGGACGTTGAGTTCCTCTTACTCCCTGGGTGCTGCTCCCTCTTCCTGCCATCCTATTGCTTCTTCCTTTCCCCCCAATTATTTTTTATCCCATGCCTGGCCAATCCTCTTCCAGCCCATTTCCATATATTCTTCCCTCCATCCTTGCTGCTTCCTCCTGCTTTTGCAAGTCCCCTGTGTGAAAACAGACACCTGAGTATCTGCTCTTTGCATTGACTAATCACCTGAAAATAAATGGGGAAAAGGGTGATTACTCCTCTGTTTTTTTCCCCACTTTATTTCATGAGCAGGTAACTTCTTCATTAAAACTTTTTCCACTGCTCAGAGCCCACTCAGCTCCCCTCACTGTTAAGGGCATCCTCAAAGGATTCAGTTTCTGCTCTGAAGGTGTGTGAATGCAGCACTGAGTGGAAAGGGAGTGCTTTGATAAAGGATTATCAAGAAATCAGTGAGGAAGGATGAAGTAAAATGCCTCTAGGTCTGGGACCAGAGAAAGGAATATCAGCGGTGCAGAGGTGTGATAGGTAAGAGGTAATTAGCAGGAAAAAGTGCTGATAACAAGTATGTTCTTTCGGTGTTCCACCACCTGTCTGGCTAAAGTGCCTGTTGCCCCTGCGATGAGCTCTCGGACTGCAGCCTGGAGTCACATAATGAGGTTTTCATGTGTTTTTGCAGCTCCTAAATGCTTCCAGATTATTAAGAGTTATGAGCAATAATTGATAATTATCATACACTGTAATAAAGTTCGTTTCATTTCCAGTCTTCATACAATCTAGAAAGCATCAGAATCCCAAAGACATTATTATTCAGGACATTAAATCCCAAATGAAGAAATCTAATAGTATACATGCTGCAAACCACAGGACAGCCATCTAATGCAAACAAAAATGCAATGAGGGAAGTGAAAGAAACCACTCATTCTGAGGAATTTTATTTCCCCTTCCAATACTGTGAGCACATGTTGAAGCTGTTTTCTTTCTCTGTACATAGAGGACTTCGATGTTTGATTTTTACCCCGAGGCCTTGTTTGCTGCCTTGCTTCTGAATTTGACTTGAGTGGCACAAGAATGATCAGTGAAAGTTTGCAGTTGTCTCACTCCTGGCAAAAGAAAGGGAAGAAAAAAAAAAAAAGAAAAAAAAAGAAAGGAAGGAGGAGAACACCACAAATGAGTTCAAAGGTTTAGAGAAGTGTTGGGAGCTTTATGTTCATTTCCAAGGGTTGCTCCTTTCATTTCTAATCAATATTCAGCTGGGAATAAATCAACAGGATTGATGTGCACACCAAGTTATTTCATTTTAGCTTGTACTGGAAAACTATTTCAATGGTGTTTTCTGGTGGCTGGTACTGTTCCCTCCACCTCTGACACACTGGATTTGTCTAGGAAGCTCTGCACAGAGAAAAGAAACAGACTTAAAAGCATCAAGGTAAAGAGTAACCCTTCAAAAAGAGGGAATGGGGGAAGATGAGGCAACCACAGGGCAAAGGGAGAAGAAGGAAGATGGCTTCATGCTGGTTTAGTGGCCAAAGGTCAGCTGTTTTTCACTCAGGTCTGTTTTTTTCTGGCTGATATTTTCCACAAGTGTTGATGTCTCTGGCTTGCTGGGTGATGGCCTGAACCCTTTCCTCTCCAGGCCCCATTTTCCTCTTCCCCACTCGAGGGAGATGGGAGCTGCTCATACGCCTGTGTTAGCTCCATGGTATATATTGTATAGGAGTTGTTTCCAGAGCCCAGCATCCCCCTGTCAATATTTTAAATCCTTACTTTGCTATGAAAAGTTATTTTTAGTAAAGGGAAGACCCTGGCTGGCAGCAGAATAGTTTGCTTTGATTAGCTCCTCATTCGAACAGCCAAATTTGCTAAGCAGAGTTGTACTTTGTGCAAGGAGTCACAGGTCAGGTATTTTCCTGATGTGTTACCAAGCTGGTCAGAAAGGAACTGTGATGCAGGTGAAAAACAGTATGTGTTTGAGACTCACGGATTTACCTCCACCGCCCGGTCGAGTGCTTCTCTGCACGCTGTCTTCTCAGATCTCACACCTTTGCTCCAGCAGAATAACCTCCTGGCTCTGCAGCCATGTGCTGCTCAGCACGGGACTGTGGTCATCCCTTCTGCACCCCTCCCTCTGCATTCACTCACCAATGCCAGGCATTGACCTGCGGACCTTTTTCAATAACATGTTGAATGGTCTGGCAATATGAACCCACTGACTGCTGACTTTCCAAGGAAACCTGCAAGCGACATGTCCATGGAGAGGTGGCAGTGAAGCAAAAAGGCCTTTCCCTTCTCCTTCCCCCTGATGCAAGTCCTGAGTTGTGGGACCATATTGTCATCTACTTTGCTGTCCATCCTTGCTTACAGATCTCTTTCAACATGACTTGCTTCTTATATTCTCTTTTACATTACACAGACACATTCGAATTTAATCTTCTTTATTTCCCCCCCCCAAAAAAAACTCATTTTAGTCTTTTCTGCCACCAGTTCTAAATTCTGAGCTTTCTCATCTACTTTTCTTCTTTTGCTGGTTGGTTCAACCCTTAGTGCTTCAGGCACCTTTAGAAAAGAAGTCATGAATATGTTACGAGCTCACTTTATAACTAAGATAATTAAAGCCTCCATGGGTCCTGTTTCTATTCCATCCTCCATGCTCTGCCTGACCTTCTGCTTGCTGTTTTTTTACCTGGTTTCCAGCCCACACATCAGTGGAAATAAATCCAAACTTCCCTAAATGAATGCTTTGAGGAAGTTTCATGAGACACACAGACTTTTTGACATTCCCTGGGTCTGTATTAACCCTTCACGCAGCAGAGAAAATGTTTCTTAGATTAGTTTGCTGGATTGCTGGTCCTCCTTCTGTTGATCTTTGTTGATAGATGGATCCTGTGGTGTTTTGTTTGGTTGTTGGTTTTCTTTTCTGCCAGATTTAGAGCTTGCTCCAGAGGAAGCCCAAGGTATGAATGAAGTGTCAATCAGCTTCCCCACCAGCTGGCTTCTGAATAATCAAAGCTTTAGCCATACATAACTAACTCACATTTGACAAGGATTTCCTGGGCAAGCACGCTGGCAGAAAGTCTACCAAGTCACTCCCTTCCTAGCCCTCTCACCAGGAACCCAAGAAGTCAATAAATCCTATGTTGGCCACCACGGCAGCAGCTACCAAGCACTATAGAGGGATGCAAGAAGTTGACCTTCTTGCCTCCATTGGTGTCAGAAGCAACGTAAGAAGTTTCTCTCCCACACACAGTTTTCGACTCTCCGCTTCTTATCCCACTGGGAATGCAGGCACAGCACACGCCCCCACATGCATTGCAGTCAGTAAAACACACCAGGCAAGATGCTGTTACCTAGGCAATGGTTATCACAAGTCTCTCTAAAGGGAGTAGGGGGAGAGGTACAGGACAATGCAGGCTTGAAGAAGGAGAAAATGAAGCCACCAGAAGAGATCAAGCTGAGATATAAGACCTGAAATGCTGTGTTATTGGCAGCTGCTGGTACCGGGAAATGGAGTGTTAGACTTTTTCTTTTTTTTTATGTTAAACACAGTTCTGTGATGGACATAAAGACTTCGTCTCTTTGATATCTTACCAGCTTGAGAAACGCTGCCAGCTTGTAAGTTTGTGATCTAACGTTTGCAGAAGGGCAGGCTGCTGGTCAGACTCCCTGCAGGGCCATGGCTGGCCAAGATCTTGGACCAAGGCTCATCCTTCACACAGCTGAACCTGAGCAAGCTCCATAAAGACATGTTGCCCCAAGTTTTTTTGTGCGTGGTGTCCCATAGCAAAGGTGTCTCCTCTCTCAGTGGTCTTCACCCCAGACGCAGTCTCTCTAAACCATCCCTCAAAGGGAGCAACAATAAATTTATAACATAACGCTCCTGAGACAAAAACTTACCTGGAAGTAAGGTTGCAGGCTTTCACTTCCACACTGCCCACTGATATGTGTTTCCAGTGCAAGCTCGTCTCTCCAGTTGCTGATGCCAGGCCTAAAGTTAGAAAAGTTGAGCCCAGGCGTCAGTATATGGCTCACACAGGGATAACTCAAGAGTACAGCTGCAGTGCTAATGAGCACTTCTGTGCAGCCTCAAAGCTTTTTGGAGGCAAGATCTAAACTATTTTATGGCATGTTCTCATGCATGTAAATAGCATTCTGTACTGAAACCAGAATGAAAGAACCCTGCTCCAACAAAACCACATGGCCAAGAATAAGACCAGCTGCAAACTCAAGTCCTGTGGGATTGTCCTGTTACCTGATGCCATTTAATTCATTTTTGCTGTGCCTGTCCTTGACAATGTAATATAAGTCAACAAATTCAATAGTCCTCTCTTCTGATGTAGGACATAGCAAAAAATCTCACATGTATTGTTAGCCCCTCCAAAAAAGCCCTGTTAGCTCCCCTTGTGCTCACACAGTCACCATAGTCACGAAGTCAATAGTACACAAAACCCCAGGAGAAGTTTGCACTTGCAAGCCCTGTTCAGTAAGGATGGAGAATTGCAGTCACAGCAGGACTGCTTAACTGCCCTGCTGCATGGAGCTCCGTGGGCATCATGTGAATGCAGAAGACACAACAGGGTGAAATCTTTTCCCTCCTTCTTCAAGCATTGCAAGGAGTGAAGCTTATGAAAGTAAAGGAAAGCTTGGGAAGCGGGGGGAGACAATGCTCTGCTTGCAGGTTTAGTTGTCAGTTGCTTTCAAATCAACAAGAAGGGAAATGTGGAAAAGAGGACTTGGAAAAAAAAAACAAAAAAAAAAACACACACACACACAGAAAAAATGCCAATACCTTCCCATCAGCTCAAGCGTCACAGGGAGGGCATGGATTTTGCTTGCTTGTAGCATTTCCTGTGTCCGCCTCCCCACAGGGTCTTTGTGGTTTTGTGAAAGGGAAAGGATGTTGAGTACAAAAGGGACCAAGCTGCCCGGGCCTGAGAAAACGATGGGGAAGGACCAGAGAGAGGGAAAAAAGAGGAGGGAATAACAAAGGACACACAAACATGTTGCACTAAGTAGAGGGGTTTGGAGAATTTAAGCATTTAAGCCCCTTGTTGGATTGTTCAGTCTTCCCCCAAAGTTGCTGATTGGTGGCCAAAATGACATCTTGATGGTTACCAAGGTGGTGGAGAGAGGGAGGTGGGCAGGGAATGATGCAGTTTCTATGCATGGCTTGGAGGGAGATCCGGCATGGCAGAAAAAGGGAGGCCTTGTTGGCAGTGGGGTGGTCCTTGTGATGGACAAACCAGACAAGAATCCTTGGCATGGCTCAGCACCACCCATGCAGTATGGCAGTGGTCCTCCAAGTAGCCCTGAGAGAGAACTGGGATCCCTCCTGGACTTAAAGTGAGCACAGACCAACTCACAGCCTGAGAGATTCTTGTGGGCAAGAAGTTGCTTAAATTCAGGATATCTGCTATAATCAGGGTCTACTCGGTGGGGGTTCACGTCACTCTCTTCTTTGAAACAGCAATGGTGGATGTAAAAGCAGTGGGACTAAAGTGCAGGGGTAGGATTTGTGGTGTATGACCTGAACCAGGCTTTTGCCATGTTCAGCAACCCTACCTTCCAAGACATCCAGGAATCCCCAGATCCAAGTCCTAAATGGCAGGCTGGGACATTCCTACAAAATGGTGCTGGAAGTGGTTACCCTGTTAGTGTGATATGGTTTGCAGAGGTAATATGTTCCAAATGAAACCAGCCGTTTGGGGAAAGGTCTCTGTGCTGAGTTTTGTTTCTAATCAATCTCTTTTCCACGGCTGGGAATAGAACTTCAGTCCTATCTCATAGCCCAGCACATTACAATTTGCCATGCCAACGAGGAATGGAGGTGCATGATTTCAGAAACAAAATTATGTTTAGCTGAACATTCCTGACCACCCTGGATTTTCTTCTTGTTGAACATTTCCTCCAGGGAAACTTTCTGACTGTAGATACTCTAGAGAAAAAACAGACCTTTCCAGGTAAAGCGCTTGAACAGATCACTAGCAAAGGCCATAAATGTCTGCCTAGAATATCACCCATTTCTGAGAGATATAAAGGTTTGCTAGAACTTTTGCAGTCCCAAAATGCATTTCCATACCATGCCTTTTAGATAGTGGTGGTTTAAGAGATTCTATTCTTTGTAAGGAATCACTTTGCAAACAAAACTTTGGTGAAATACGTACCTTAATTTCAATTCTAATTTCAGACCCCAGCTGTCCTTATCACCCTCTGCAGTCCAAGGACAATATACCTCACTGAAGAGAAGGATGCAGGTAACTGATCTTGTTTAGGCAGCAGTGTTAAGTTCATAGGTGCTGGCTTGTCCTGGCTTCTCCATACAAGGATGTCCAGCTACCTTTGTGTTTAGCACATGTATCATCAACTTCAAATTAATGGAGTCATTGGATTGTATTTTACCAAGGCCAGCTCATTGGATTGTATTTTACCAACGACTTCTTTGTGTAATCCCATATGAAGCACTCAGGACAGGGCAGAAGAAACAGAAATCTGCTCAAATAACTTATTCTAAAAGCTGCTCCACAATCCTTAACCTTGATGTATGCCAGCTATCTTGACAAATCCTTAGATGTAACTATTACTCATATTGAGGCAACTCAAAAGTTGTCACCCTACCATTAACCCTGGACTGCATGTTCTTTCCTTCACTTGCAGAGCCTTTAAAGAATAAGATGCTGCATCTATTCAAACATCTCCAACAAGCACTGTGAATAAGCAGCCTTCAGTCCTTGCAGAGGATTTTCAGAGAGTGAGTCTTTAAAAGCGTAATTTATGGAGAGGGGGTTTGTGTCATAACTGTTACCATCATCTTTGCTGAGCACAGTCAAATAGGAAAGGAGAAGTCAGTGCAAATAGAAAAACATCTCAAAAAAAATAAAGAAATATATGACAAATAATATCAGTGAATGTAAGCAACCAGTGAGTGAGCAAAGGATTACATATAAAGGTTTGTGTCAGAAGCAAAACCTCAGAAGATTAGAGGAAGGACACCTTACTGCCAACATCTGCCAGGCTCTCTAAACAATCCTAGAATAGTTATAAAGGCAAGACACAGGAGTACCAAACCTTTACAACAAGTAGGCCAAACTGTTAGATTTCAAGTTGATAGAAGCTGACAATTTGCAGATATAACAGTTAAATTAGTTACACTAGGAACATTTATCATAATCAACTGTGGACTGTTAGCAGTCCTCCAGGAGGAACAGAAAATATCAAAAGAAGGATGCTGCCTATTTTTTTGAGGATTTCCAGAAAACTGGCTGCTAAGAAAAAAATAACATACCCGGCCAGACAAAGACAGAAGAAAACACAGAAGCACTGAGATGGGATCCAAATATCAGCTCCAACTCTCTAACCAAAAAAAGAGTCTCCTAAGAACAAGGAGGCTACCCGTTATCAGAAAGTCTCAGCTGTGTCTATGACCAACAACCAACAACATCCCTTTTAACCTAAGTCTATCTGGATGTGGGATTAATATGTTCCTTACAGGTTAATTTTTTGAGAAAATGTCTTATTCATCTCTATCTAATTAAAAGAAACAAAACAAAAATCAGAGAAAAGATCTGTCTTCTTTTTTTCTCACTCTTTTTGAAAATTATTTTCCTTTTAATCAAATGCAAATAAAAAAGATGCTGCCCTAAATATCAAAGATTTGGCTGGAGCTATTGGACCCTTAACGTATGAGAGGAGCTTCAATTTTTGTATCTCAAAGCCATGCTGCATGGTGATACCAAAATATACATTTACTTTCTACCACATACCAATCACATCCCCCTCCCAAGGAGAACACACCTCGCACACCTGGAGTCTCCAGCCCTCCTGCCCCTATTTCTCTGGCTGAAATCTCAGCTCACTAAGAGGATTGATTCAATGTACACATCTTTTTTTTGCTGATGTTGTTTTATCCCTTGTCTCTAGTGGGAATGTATTATCTTTATCTCTTCTCAGAGCACTCAAGATGAGGGGAAAGCTGTTGAAAATAAATTAGACTAAAATAAACTCCGATTGGAAATGCTAAGTACTGCATGTTCCTGCTTTAGGAAAATGAAATACTTCATTCACATTCCTGAAACAGGACTTGGGACAATTTCAAGTGTGACTTTTTTTAAATCCTCCAAAAATAGTGAGAGAGTGTTATAAATTCTTACTTTTCTCATATGATAAGGATTGCGTTCATATTAATGTATAGCAAAGCTTTCCTCTCTAACTATGCGTTAAATCAGAACTGGGCCTCATTAGCTAACATCCCCACATATTACATTATTTTTGTCCAGTACCTTTTTGACTGGTCATTGGTGACCACCTGAACACATCTATGCTGTAATTAGTAACATCAAGATTGAAATGTTGGTGCACCTTCCATAGCATTAAAGATGACTTTTGCTTTCTTTTAGAAGCTAGATCTAATCTAATTTGGAAGAGAATCTAAACAACAGACCCCAAACCTTCCATTTGACCAGTCCTGCTAGATGCTTTAGCAAAAGGGATGGGGAGATGCTTACCAATATTAACGGTGTCTGCTCTGCCCTAGCAAACATAGTCATGTCCTAGGTTAGCGCCAAACGTCTAATACGTTCACTGGTGCAACCTCTGGCTTTGCTGGTCCCAGAGCTGTACTCAAGATGCTGAAGGAGGAATCCTCCAGAAATTTCTATGAGGTTGGACAAACAGATAGATGGACAGACTGCATTGAAGTACCCAGAGGTGATGTGTACTCTACCTTCCTATGTGTCTCATTTGGGGTCCCAAATTTATTTTGGTTAGAGAAGCCCTGTTCTCCGTACCTTCTTTCAAGGGACAGTATCCATGTAGATGAATCTGAGACAAAATAGTAGAGCACAAGAATATTTCATGCTGCCAGGACCCTCACCTTGAGGAATAACCTTCCAGAACCAGCCACAGGATCGGCAAGGGAAAAATCTGAGTATATAGGATAGAGGGTGAGGTCTCCTGGGGGTACATAGGTTCAAGAGAAGTCCCTCTCCCTTAACTCTATTTGTCCCATGGATTTTCTCCTCTTTTCCCTCTGTTTTCTCTACCCCATCTGGTCCCCTTAGACCTTTATCCCACCTAAGTAACTCCATTGTCCCCTTGCTGTATGCTTCACCTTAAAATCCATGCCTGGTCTGTCCTTCCAGGTCACATCCCCTGCCTAATTTGTCCTTCTCCAAAGTTCCCCAGCTGGTACTTGTGATCTCCATCCCTCTTTATATGCTATTCTCAGTATCCTTGCACTGACTAAAAGGCCTGGGATGACCAAGAGCTCCTGCCTCTTCTTAGAGCAGCCTGAGACCTTGAAGCAGAAAGCTTTGAAAACGGAGTAGGGAGACTTCATCTGTTTTGAGCTTGCCTCTTAGGGGAGGCAGGTAGGGAGTGGGGAAATGAGAGAGCAGAAAGAACCCTGTGGCGTGAAGACTCTTTGCCCCTTACACCTTTTCCCTCTTCTTCCTAAGGCTCCTCCACTCCTTTTTTACAAGACCAAAAGGGAAGGGTAATGGGCTTACTGTAGGTGGATTATGTCCAGCTCCACAGCTTGATAACATCTGTAGTAAGGTAAAGAATAATGCACACAGAGGGAATTTCTGTTGAGATTTTGCTGTGTCACTCAGCATACTTGGCAGAAACTTAGTGACAGGTCTGAAACCTTGGAATGATTAAATTGTAATAAATAATACTGAGAAAAGGAAGTCAGCAGCCTGTTTGAATCAGTTATGTTCTAGAAGTGATTTGTTAAAAAGAACTGAAAATGTTAATGAATGGTTATAATAAAGCCACCACTTCTTACACCAACCCCTTAGGGTATTCTGTTTAGATGCTCCCCCCCCTCCCCCAACTTTAAAAGGGTGATGAGGGTGATTATCCCAAGCACAGACAAGGAAAACGCTGTAGGCGATAATGCAAAGTGTTTCTTTTGTACCTCCTTCTGTTGTGGTACTCACAAGTTACTCCCATCCGATAGTCTTTTTGGTAAATGACAAGCTCTGACCTTTGAGTTTCTGATAAGCCCCATTTGTTTCATTGATATCCAGGCAAACCTACCTAATTTTTCACTTTGAACCAGCTGACAGGTCCCGTTTAGTCTGTGGCTGGGGAGCACTCCAGGTTCTCAGACCTGTCAAGTCATATATTGAATAAGAGAGTCATACTGCTGACTCTCACCTTGTGTTACCCAGCAGCCTGGCTGGTGTATAACTCATTTCCAGCACTGTCCTGCCTCTGCACTGCAGCCATCCCTAGCCCTTGACTGAGGGTGCAGAGCAGGAGACAGCGCTGGGTGCTGCAGCTGATGCGATGCCACTTGGCAGGAGGTGATGCTTGGAAGAGCTGTGCTAATGGTCTCCTCTTCCCTGCTGCTCCTGCTGCTGCTGAGATCAAGCTTCCGTCTCTGCACACGCAACTGTGGACGTCTAGCTTGCCCGAAGGAGGAGAGCGGGATGGAGAACAGGAACGATCAAATACTGTGGGGTCATCAATGCACAGACTTTTTTTCCCCCCTGTGCCAGAACTAGGAAAAGCCACAGCGATCACTGCTGAGTGAGCATCCAACAGGTTGGCCAAAGATCCTCCCGTTTAGCTCCTCCATGCAGCAGTGTTTGCTATACTGACATCTCCTACCCCTCCAAACAGCAAAGGCAAGCCTGAGCATTCAGGGCTCTCCCTTCAGCCCTCTGTCCCTGGTTGTCCTTCTTTCAACCCTCTTTCTTCCCCTGGTAGCCCCTATTCAGCCCTTCCTAGGCTTCGTTCATCATTCAGAATAACAACCTTTGATTTTGCTTGTGGTGCTGAGATAGAGCTATCTCTACCAGCATTATTTGCAATGGTGTTGCAGCCATGATGATCTAGAGAGAAAGTTTGACTACAAGGAAAGGTAGCTCAACTCCTGAGCATAGGACATGAACCCTTCCCTCCTACAAGCTTTTTTTTTCCTGGAGAATGTGTTGCCTTAGGTTACTGGACTAGCCTCACTTTGTACCAATGCAAATCCTGAAGCCCTCAATTAACTTTTGATCAGTCTTTATTCAAGTAGACTGGATTGTCTGCTTGAAAGAGACATGAAAAAGAATCTGCTAAACTCTAGATCTTGCACCTCATTAGGAGGAGTGCAAACCAGGAGGAAAAAGAGACAAAAAAGGACAGCAAATCTGTTTCCTAAGTAGGACTTAGAACATTTAAACAGATTCATAAAGACAGCTCCAGAAACAAATGGTTGATTAAATTAAATCAGATTAAACAAACAAAAGAAACAAAGGGAAAGCACAGCTAAGAATTTGGCTCTGTGACTGGTATTACTAAGGAGGGAAAAACAGTTTATTTAAATTTTAAGAAGTATGCTATTTGTCAGGGTAGTTTCATTTGAACAAATCTATTTTGTCCGTGACACATTGCCAGATCTCTTCTTTGTGAAACCAACAGGGAAAATCAGTGTTATTTTACCAGCCCTGTGCTATGGTGAGATTGGGACATATTGACATGAGGTTCTCCTATCAGAGAGAGTACTCTGGGCAGTATTTATTTCTGCATGTAAAGAGTTCTGTACATGGGCAGCCCACTGAAGCCTTGCTGAAGCCACTTGCATCTTGATGTCCAAGGGTGTCCATGTCACGGTGGCAGGGATATATCACTTACAAATCTCCAGCAGAGCTTTTACTGGTGCCAGTGCATGTCAGGAGCCAGTCAGGGATAAAGTGAAGCACGATCTGAGCTGTACAGGTTCACCCAGCCTTACAAGTCCTGTTTTTCTCAGCATCTCTGTTTTTTTAATGTATCTTCTCCATTTTCGCATCATGACTCTGGAGTGTTTTTTCTCTTTTCTGAATGGGAACAGGCATCCAGCTGCGGGTCTTCATAGCAGCATGTCCCTCCATGATGATTTCTGGTTTACAAACCTGCCTTTTTCCCCTGAAACACTCAGCCACGGGGAAATATTACCCATGCTATTCTTTCTCCAACTCATCAATATTAATTACAGAGAAATCTACCAGCATTGATTAGGAAAATACTCACATTAGCTGCACAAATGAACACAAAAGGAAAATCAGAACGGACAGCCCTATGGACCAGGACGTAACAGTCACCATAGCGTTCAATTCTGAAAAGGGAACAATGAATATGCTTGATTATATGCCACCCAAATATTATTCATAAGCAGCAGAATTAAATGAAGACAGATGTTCTACACCATTGTGTGCACAATATTTTGCAAACAACCCTACTGCAACAGTCTTAGCTTTCCTCTCGTGTATAGAATGTCCTCCAGCTACTGAGATACACTAAGGATCTTCCCAAGTCCCAAGTCTGGCAATGCATCTATTTTGCTGATCTCAACACTCCCATCCTCCGCAACCCCAAAACTCCCCAAATCCCTCTAGTTCTTCCTGATAACCCCTGAACTCTCATCCATACTATCTCCAGCTCCTCTCATGTCCTCTCATTACCAGGGTCAGGGTGTACACACATTGACTGATGTGCCCCCAGGCCAAGAGGAACAGGTAATTCTGGTTTTCATGCTGAAAGCCTGCCCTCCATAGGCCCACAAATGTAGTCTTCTACACACTTCTAAACAAATTCTTGGGACTCTGAGTCATTCTTTCAGTCTCATTGAAACTGGCAAGCAGATGGAAATAGTATTAGGAGGGAGAAGCAGGACAGACAGTCAGCTAAGACAGATGGACAGTTACAGCGTGATCACGCTAAAAATGAGAATCAAGGTAAAGAACCACTGCTGAAGTGTAGCCAAACGTTTAGTTACCTATCAGTCTGTGTTTAAGTACAGTTAAATGGTTTTGAATCAGTGCAACTTCCAGCGGGATTGTACGATGTGATACCTGCAACTGTAGGCAATGAAAAGCAATGCCTCGTGCAGTCCTTTCCAGTCTGCTCCCAACTGAAAGATGCATCTCTGTAGGTCTCAAGGGTAAGCAGGGATGTAAGCAAAAGCAGCATTTCACAGCTTGAAATCTTCCAAGTGGCTATCAGTTCTAGTTACCCAACGTTGGCATTTTGCATGGTGTCATATGAAAGAGGCCACCCCAAGAGGTCATGTGCTGTCTGCTTTGGAGCCACTCACGGCTGAGCTCTGTGAGGTCCCAGATACAGATAAGCATCTCATGAGCATTCCAGAAAACAACAGGGTAAAACCTGAATATAGGTGTCAGTAACATAGGTAGCTCCATGATCCACCTCATGAAGTACAACAAGGGCAAATGCAAGGTGCTGCACTTGGGTCAGGACAATCTCCGATGTCAATAAAGACTAGGTTATGAATTGATTGAGATCAGCCCCGCAAAGAAGGACTTGGGGACACTGGTGGATGAAAATTTGGACATGAGCTGGCACTGTGCACTTGCAGCCCAGAGAGCCAGTCATCTCCTAGGATGCATCCAAAGCAGCGTGGCCAACGGGTCAAGGGAGGTGATTCTCCCCCTCTACTCTGCTCTCGTGAGACCCCATCTGGAGTACTGTGTCCAGCTCCGGGGTCCCCACCATAAGAAGGACATGGACCTGTTAAAGTGGGTCCTGATGAGGCCACAAAAATGTTCAGAGGGTTGGAACACTTCTATGAAGAAAGGCTGAAAGAGTTGGGGTTGTTCAGCCTGGAGAAGAGAAGGAGACCTTACTGCGGCCTTTCAATACTTAAAGGGACCTTCTAAGAAGACTATGAGACACTTTACCAAGGCCTGTAGTGACAGGACAAGGGGCAACAGTTTTAAACTGAAAGTGGGTAGATTTAGGTTGGACATAAGGAAGGCATTTTTTATGATGAGGGTGGTGAGACACTAGGAACAGGTTGCCCAGAGAATTCCCATCATGGGAAGAGTTCAAGGTCAGGTTGGATCTAGTGATGTCCTTGCCCATGGCAGAGGGGTTGGACTAGATGATCTTTGAAAATCCCTTCCAACCCAAACCATTTGATGATTCGATGTGAGCAAGCCACCCCACGTTCCCCATACAGGAAGTGGAGTTTGGGGACAATTTGTCTGTTCCTAACACAGATGCCTATAATATCTCAGGTCACAGACTAACTTCCATGGACTCCCAATTGACTTTGTCTGGAGCATTGATACCTCACTCATATAGAGACCTACATTCTGAATACATAATATAAGATTTAGTTGCCTTAACAGAAGCATGTAGTGCCACTTCAAACACTGATGGCACCTGATGAGAGTCCAGAGGAGTGCACGTCTTCTGCAGGTCCTATGTCATCTCTGCCAGCCCTGTTCAGATGCCTTGGACACCCTGGGAACTCCCAAAGAGAGCAAAACTTCCATGTATTTGCAAATGAACCCCACCTCTAAACCTGGGTGAGATGCACCACATTACATGGCACCTAAACTTCTAATGGGTGAAAGATTTTTCTGGCAGTGATAAAATCTTCCTGTTCTTTGCACAGTGCAAAGGACAGTAGGCTAAAAGTTAGGATTGCAGATTTGGTCACATTAATTTTAGTTGTGATAATAATAATAATTACAAGAACTCAGATGTTCAAGTTCAGCCCTTGAAAGACTGTGACCACAGAAGTCTAACAGCAAGAAACAGCCCCATCTGCTTTCCCATCTGAAATTAGCTGGAAATAGTCTTGTTATCCGTTTGGCCCAAGTATGTCATCTGAAACCGCTTCTTAACATATGCTTTTCAAAATACATTAGCTTTGTTTTACAGGGTATTAGCAAAACAATTTTTCATCACGATTTGCAAAGTCATCAAAATCTCAGCCTTCTTGAAGAATGCACTGATTTCAATTCAATGTTGCTTAAAAAAAGCTTTTACATAATACATTTTAGCATTTAGTTGTTAGAGTTGTTCCATTTGAAATATATTTTAGGTTACATTGTTTATTCTGATTTATTTTATGTTATAACCTTATTTATTATGTTCTCTTTTATTCTGCATTTATGTTCATGTTTAATTTTATATTCACTTTCTTATTTTAATTCCATACTCTACAGTTTTATCTAGTAAAAATGAAATACTAGAAGTCAAACAAAAATAAATGTTGAAATAGTTTTAGTGATATATTCTCGTTGACCAAAAACGTGATGCTTTTTTAAATGCACAAGAGGCAAAAATCAAAACATAGCATTGTATTTCAGATTACAATGAAAAAAAAAATCAGACTTACTGAATTACCCATAAAGCTGAGACTCGATAGCTCAACCAGCTCACTATACATGCTGATGTGTTTATTTAATCACCCAAATATAATTGTCTTTTTCTTCTAATACTGACATTGGTTATGTCATCAAAAATTGATTTACAAATATTTTTGATTTTGTGAATAAACACTCCATTTTGTTGTGATTTTTTGAATTGTATCATTATTATGTCTGCATATTTGATGTTGAATGTTTACATTCACTGGTTTTGAATCCTCTTCAACCTGATTCTACATACATCCTACTTCTTGTTAAAAGAACGAAAGAGCACACAGATACTGCATAAGCTTATGTGGCATTTGCTACTCCTTATCCTCAGGCTGAAAACATCAATTTCCTCAGTTAGGGAGAAGCAGCAGAACAATGCCAATTTTGCTAATTAGCTATACACAAATTCAGAAGAAGAAATAAAAGTCTGAGAACAACCACGCACCGACAATTGTGTGAGATCTTTCCTTTGCCTGTAACTATCCAGCAAGTATTTAGTTGACAAATGCATTCGGTGAGAGTCAGGATTCATGCATCACCAGTGGTTTAACCAAAATATGGGCAGTAAACCTATCTCCAGCTTATCCTTCCTTACTCTGCTGGCTCAGACAAAACCCTTGAAGTACAATAATCTGCCTTCCTATATCCCAATGAACAGAGCATTAGGTAGAGATCTGCTTTTGTTTATGATTGCTTTTTAATGTCTTTTCACTACAGCAGATAGACCTGACGTCATTAAGCCTGTTGTTATTATATTTTGAAAGGATTACTAAACACATAATTGATAGCAGTTTTCCTTCCGTTATAGATTTGGAAAGTTTGGTGGTATTAATACAAGCATTTTTTCAAAATATTCTGTGAGACAAGGGAACAAAGCTGTCTTATTTCATTACTTGACTCAGTGCTGATGTGTGCTTTGGTTTGCTTTTGCTTTCCTTTTCTGGACATGGAACATTGTTTCATGAAACACTAAACTTTATGCAGATATTGAAAAGCCAATAAAGTTGAATGCTGAGAAGAATCAAAGCAAAAAGACGTCAAGGAAAGACACTTCCAGCAGACAGCCTACTGCAAGGGCTCTCCTGGTCTCACTCCTTTTTCATCTACACTAATGAATCCTCTTTTCTTTCTTCAGATCTCTCTTGAAATGCTCAGTTTCCCAAAACCTGCTGCGTAAAGATAACATCCACTCATTCCTACATCACTAAGGTGAGGATGTCGGACAGACATAGATGGACAGACAGCCGCCGCGGACATTTTGTGTGAACTCACGCCGGAGTTGCACGGCCCTTTCCATCCAACATGGGCAAGCAGTAGCAGGCAAAGCTGGTCCTGGCTTATCTCAGCACCTGAACCACGGGTCCCACACCCTGGGGAAAGGGACTTATCTGGATCAGGGGATGGACATGTGAAATAGTTTGGGTGAGAGGTGGGGAAAGAGGCTCTGATGCATCCCCAGTACATCTGAGGTGGGGAAAGAGGCTCTGATGCATCCCCAGTACATCTAATGGTATATCTAGAGGTGCCTTTTCCACTTCCCCAGCAAAGCCCAGCCCTCCACACTAGGTTTTAAATTATAATGCAAAGCTGGAGGCGAAGGAGGCAGCATGGTGTAGGGCAAATCCTACTGCAAAAACCTCCATGTTCTGCTAGATCTCTCCTTCAAGTCATTTGGAAAGGTGTGCCTCTTTATATTAGGCAAAGAGGAAATAGGGAAAGACAGCAAAAATCATAAAAACAAGTGCCAAACCCTCAAGGCAGGAGGGATATTGCACAGAAGCAGCTGTGCCCACTGCAGAAACACCTTTCCACAGCTCGGAGGCCCAGCAAAGACTCTCTAATGGAGGCAGCAGGAGCTTCCAGCAGCAGCAAGGACAGCTTAATGCAAAGGTTATTTGTGTTTCCTCTTTCAATCTCATTTTCCAGCCTGGGGAGTAAACTCCCAAATGTGTTTGACGCGTTTCTGTTTCCATTTCTCAAAGCCAAGCTTTTCATGCCAGCTGGTCTTTGCTCCATCTGATCCACCGGCAATATTTCCCCAGGACAAACTGGAGTCACCTGCCCATAATACCCCAGGAGGAGTCCTCACAAAAGGCAATCAACTGTGCATTAATTTGTGGGGATTGCTCACTTCTTCGGTCCCTAGCTGGTGCAGGCTGGTGCCCTGAACTGTGGAAGACCCAGAACTATTAACACTGATTTACATCCTACCTCACCTAGCAGAGCTGCATATTTGTATTCACTCAGCATGGTGGAAATGTCTCGTGTGTTCTGAATCAACTATACAGGAATACTGAGCATGCTTTTTAATTTACCAGAGTGATAATTTTGCATTTACTTGGATTTGGTAGGTGGAGGCTGCTCATAAGTGTTCTCATTGCATTGAGTTTGTATGTACTCTTTTGCTGTCTACCTCCTCCTTTGCCTTGGTTTCCCTCATCTTTCAGAGTATTTGGATCATGGAGAAACCCAAGCAATCCTGGTCCCTTAGGTGCAATTTGGATGCAGTCTTCTCCAAAGGAGATGTTAGCAAGGTAAAATCATACAATCATAGAATTGTTCAGCTTGGAAAAGATCTTTAAGATCATCAGGTCCAGCCATAAACCTAAAACTGCCAAGTCCACCACTAAACCGTGTCCCTAAGTGTCATGTCTACACATCTTTTAAATACCTCCAGGGATGGTGACTCAGCCACTTCCCTGGGCCACAATGACCACACTGAGGTTCTAACCCAGCACTGAGCAACTGGCTACTGATGGGGCCAGTCCTTAACACCTTTGGAGAAAGTGAGAATTCACTTACATGGTGTGAATACTGAGTTTTAAATCCTTCCACTGCCCACCACCTTCTAAGAGACCCTCGTGTCATCCATTCAATTCACAAGGCTTTAATTCCCTAAGAGGTGAAGCTACTGGTAAATCATCTATTTAACCAGAGGGAGGCTGACCATTAGAAAATAGTAATAAATCATCCTGTGATTTAAAATCTGTATTTAACTTCAGACACATGCAGCAGAAAAGAGGAGGAGGGGAGATGGACCATTAAGAAACTGCTATTTTGTTTCCAAAGCAATTGAGCAGCGTGTAATGAGGACTAGCAGGGACAGATATTCAAGGAAGCAGCGCGGTTTGCTGCAAAACAAACTGATGGACACCAGCTCCTGTATGTTGCTGGTGCCTCCATCCAGATGCCTTTGTGCTGCTTCACTGGTTACATTTCCACTTCCAAATTCACCTGTACCAGGGAAAGACACAGCCTCATCCATACTCTTACCTGGAAGCAGTCCTTGGAGGGTCATGTTTCCTGAACTACTCGAAGTCTTGTTTTGGAAGGCAACGGGTGGGTTGTCTCCCAAGAAGAAAGTCCAGGAGTGCAGGAAGAGGTGGAGATATCAGGACCCAGGAGGAAACTGCGGAGCTCAGTTATTTGATAGGACAGAAAGCCTCCTATGATTCCAAGCGATTTACCTGTTCAACCAGCATTAGCACAGACTGAGTCAGGGATAGAACTCACGCAATTTGTTCAGAAAGAGGATCCGCAGGTAGCTGAACGTGGGGTGCCTGTATGAACCAGAGAGGTTCCCCCCACCCTCACTGTCTCACAGGAGAAAGGTTTTGCCTTGAGAACAAGAACACCATACACCTCAAACGTATTTATCCTTTTTTTTTTCTTCTTTTTTCTGTGAGATATGAAATGAAACTGCTCATATTCTGTTTTCTCACAAAATACTTGCTTGTTCCCTGCCAAGGTGGACTGGAGAAGGCCGAGGCTTGAGCAAATTGAAATCTCCAGGTAGCTAACAGTCATTTCAGCCTCTCCACATGGTCCTTCGCATGACTGGGGTTTCTGCAGTTGGGCTGTTGTTTCAGTTGTCATCTCAATCATTTTTATTTCTTGAACAAAAACGCAGCAGAAATGCTCAGCCCTGTATCCAATGGGTGCCGATCAGCAGTGAGAAGGGAGAAGGACCTGTCTGGGCAGCCTTTGGTGGGAAAGGCGAGACAACCATTATCAAAATATACCTTGAGTGTCCTTTCTTTTAACATATTCCAATTTTCCAGCCCAACTACTTTAACTACTTCCATATGAGCAAACGAGAAAATGAACAGGAGCTTCTGGTTCACGCATTACCACCAACTAGCGGATAGCTTCTGTGTTCAGCAGCTACCCACTCACATGATGTCTGAAGCTGTCTGTATATTATTCCCTTAAGTACCAGGAATGTTCCCATATATCTAAATTCAGCTCAGAATTTGCTGTGGTTTGTGCAGCGATTAATGGAAGGTTCTGAGCTTATTTCGTGCTGCCAGCATCATAATCAGTTTACTTGGGGATTCTCTTACGGGATTAACAACTTTGCAAAAATTGTTACGTCAGATACAGTTCCCAGGGGTACAAATGCCATTTTTGACATGATTAACTGAGGAAAGTTGCAATTATAAATAGACATACACAGGGCTGGCAGGAACTAAGAAACTGTGTTGCAAAGGGATGCTCAAAGCTTGTTTTTACCCTAACTGACAGTTTCTGTCACTCTTATGAGCGCTGTGTTTCTTGGGCATTGCCCATAATTTAGTTGAACTCCTGGGACCAGGTCTTTTGCTAGTGTAAATTAAAATCTGTGCTCAGTTTGCATTGGGAAAGGCCAGCTGATGTCTTCACACCAAAATATTGCATGTTGCATTGCAAATTGCCCGACACTTTAAGCAGAGATGAACTCCAACTTATTCCATTGCTGTTACACCCACTTTCATGTGGTGTGAAGTGCAGCAGATTTCAGGATATTTCATTTTAGAGGACTGAATTTTAATGAGACTATCTGTTAACCTCTACAGTCCCAGAGACACTGTAATTCAATACAAACTCACTCTGACAACTATCTGGTCTCCCCAAAGGAATTTCTGCCTATTGAGAGGTCCAAGAGGACTGTAATGTCTCCTGTATTGTTCCTCAAGCACCACAGAAAGGTGTCTTTTTGTGCTGCTTGCAAGATAACACCACCTCTAGGGATGGGCAATAGATGCTCTGAGCTTTGTAGAGTAGGTGGCCTTTCTCTCACCTCAGTTAATTTGAAAGATCTGCATCTAGTTCAGATCCCTTGCTGGGAGTGCAAGTCAGCCCATGTATCTGAGGTGTCCATCTGTATCCATTTGCTACAGAGGAAACTTGCATCACCAGTTCAAATAGATATATAGCTAATTTTTAATGGCACAAGTTGAATTAGAAATGACCCACAACACAGGGCAGGAATTCCACTCCAAGACCCAGACAATCCCTTCCCACCCCTCAGAGCTGGGCTTAGCGTGCCCTTCAGCTGCAGCTAGGGATCCAGGGTTTGGATCCGCTGGGATCGTGGACCAAAGCCTCACCGGTTCAGCACATATCCAGAGTCATCTCCTACATCCTTCCAAAAGGTTCCATGGGAAGGTTTTAGAGGAAGGATTTTCTAACAAGCCATTTCTGGGAGCCCTCTCTGCAAATTTCTGCTGTCATTCATTTATGAAAAACACATAGCATAATGGATCTGAGTGTCAAATGAGCCTCTGTAGTCTTCTGCAAACAAAAATAATAGCACCTTACACACAGATAAAAGGAAAAGTAGGAGTAAAGCAAGCTGCCCAGCCCATGACTGAGCTACAACAATTTCACACAGCCTTTTTCCCTGCTTTTTTCACTTCCAGGTCACTTCCTGGACCTTTACGCACATTTTCTTCCATCAGCTTTTGCTTCAGTCACAGAAAAAAAAAAGTACAAACAAAACTTGATGGCCAGGGTGATGCTGTTGAGCAGAGCTCGCCCTGCCAGCTTGCTATTTCTGGCTGGATCCTTTTAAACTTGTGGATGGCTCTGTAAGCCTTATTTACACTTATTTACTAAACTCCATCTGACAGAAAACACAGCAGCTTTTCTCCCCTCCTCTCCACCACTCTGCTGAAGGACTCATGCAGGCAGAACCACAGTGCCCACTGAATGGCAGAAAATGTGATGGGAATGGGTGTGAATCCTCGCTGCTAGAAGAACAGAGGAGAAAAAGGAGCAATATATGTTCAGACATTTTCAGAGAGACCTCTGTAAGAGACCCCTGCAAACTCAAATGAGGACAGTGATGCTTCACACTGGGTGAATACAGTACCCTCTTCTGATTCAGGCTTTTTTCCTAGAGTGGAGGGTGGCCCACTTAGAGGCAGAACAGACCAGCTGTTTAGCAACACAAAGCAACACCAAAAACCAGTGCCAGGCAGCAAAGAGAAATTCTGCACAGAAATGAAATGGCTGGGAAAACTGGATCAGGTAGGATGTTATTTCTCAGCAGAGCACAATCACAGCACCTGCAGGAACACCATTAATCCAATAAAAATGACCACCTGCTTTGCTGAACTCAAGAGTGCTCTGAGCACCCTACACCCAGGGACTTTGCAGTAAAATAACATGAAGCTGGTGCATACCCAGTCAGGTCCTAGAGCAACCCCCCAAAATCTCTGGGTTTCTCTCTGCAGAGTTCATCACACATGGCTTGGATAGGCTCCTACACTGTGGTAGTCAACGAGTTCTTATGTGAGATATATTCTTCCAAACTACAGCAGAGACCTCATGGCTCTTTCAGCTTTGAAGATCCAAGCATGGCATGATCCAAACAAATACACAGAGAAAAGAGAACATGTACCATCACTAAGCCTACAACAGCCATGAAGATTCTCGAGGGTTCAACAGCAGTTTTCCTTACAAAAATTTCTTACGTCTTTTCCTTTACAGGACACCAAGGTCTACATACATCTCCCACAAGGGCTTTCAGCCTCCCTGTTGTTTCAGGTAGGTATAAATCCAAAGTAAATATGATTAAGGCAAAGAAAAGTCACAGGGAGAACACTAAAAGTCTTTTGAAGAGTTATCATATCACTAAGATTGCTTAAAAGTCAGGCCAAGGCTAGAGGAGATCTGCAGAGCCCAAAGGTGTGGTTTTGATGGATACCTTTCCAATGTAAACTGCATGGCCTTACCCCAAGAGTGACATTTAAACTTAGTTAAAAGGCATATACGTATGTTTAGCATATATATATATATATGTTTGGCATATACACTTGGCATATTCAGACCCCTTCCACAAGTCATCTCCAGTTAAACATTAATTAGCTGCAACATAGCAGGCCTTCTGCTGCTTAGTTAGAAGGACACAAATGTACTTAAAAATGGGTTTCTCACTGGTATCTAATTTTGCACAGAACAAAAGATGACTGATGTACTGCTGATCATGGTTTCAGTTCCTGAAAGAATACCTCCATCAATGATGTAATTACATAGCAATTTGGAGCTAACATACACTTGTTTTTCCCCAGACATGTTTTTTTCTTCCTCCTCCAAGTTTTGTCGAGGTAAAATTTAAAGCTTTATCTGGATACATTACTCCCCAGTTAGAGTAATCTCTCCAGCCAAGTATGGAGCAAAATGAAAGTTTGGATGCATAAAAATTACCGTTGTGGTTTCCCTCTTCTCTCCTCCCTCTTGCCCCCCAGTGTGCCAGATCATTGGAATTTCAGCCAGAGTTGGTACTAATCTGCATTTAAAAAACATGATTACTTTTGGCGTAAGGGGCTTTGGGATTTTCAGTGCAGCTTTTGAAATCAGAAAGATGCTTTTACCTTCATAGTACAGTGACTTTCCAAGCAAAACAGTGGCTGGTGGATTTTAAAACAACTCCACAGCACACATTGCAACTCCACAGCGCTCACACAAGGATGGGACAGTTTTCTATACACTGAGAGGTTAACCAGTGCAGGGAATGCTGAAGGACACTGAAAATTATTTATCTATACCACTAGGTATGGATGGTCCCTGGCATGGCTTTTGCCCTCTAGCAAGTCCCACCACCCCTCGAAGGCCATTCTTTGCACAATTTGCTTCTTCTAGGACACCATGTGGCAGCAGGACTTGAAGAGTCAGGAGCTTCCTCTGCTCCCCTGGTCTGCATCCACTTGGGCAAGTCGTAGGAGTTCAAGCAGACATCACAAGTCATCTTCCTGGTCAGATGCCTGAGGACAGCAGAAAATGGATTTAATTTGAAACCAACATTGTACAACTCTTTAATAGAACCGTAGAATCACAGAATCATTTACGTTGGAAAAGACCTTCAAGATCATTGAGTCCAACCATCAACCGTACCCACTAAACTATGTTCTGAATAATAACCAGTAAGGAATGAAAGGTTCAATGGCCAGGGCAATTGTGGAGATATAGAAATCACTAGAATAAATAAATAAAAAGCCCTGTTTTACTGGAAGCATTTCTGTAGTGAAACCAACTGCAGAGACATGAAACAATCGTGCCAGTAATGGATAGCATTTATCACATTCACAGATTCATGGAGCCATTCTGCACACCTGAGGCTGCTAACAACGTGGGGGACGGGGGGAGTTACACTAAAGGCCAACATATGGCAGTAAATCTGGAATAGCTGAACATTGTGATAAATTCACAGTAATAATTCAAGATGCTTCTAGAAAATTTTGGGGGCCATGCCTTCCCAGTTGCCCTGTAAAGAGGGATCAAGGTAGGGGATTAAAACCATCTTCTCGGCAATGATTTACATGCAAAAAAAAAAGTGAAAATCAGTTTTAAGAGCAGATTTCTTGCAACTATTTCTAAAAATTAGGCATCTACTCTAAAGCAGGCTTCTCTGACAGTCAGCAGAGACAGACAGTCACCTCTGGACATCACTTCTCAGAATCTCTGGAGGAGCCTTGTTCCTACCACTGATCACCCACGGAAACTAAGCTGTGTGAACATCATGAAGCTTGAAAAGGACAGCGTATTTTGATTACAAGATCATGGAAGAGAAAATTGATGTTTTAATTTTTATTTTACTGATTATTTTTACTGGAACTCTGTTTGCCTCAGTCCTGCAGCCATCAAAGGCATGCGAGGAAATAATTAAGGCATAATCTCTTTTGCTTGGTAAAATATGGAGCAATAAATGGCTGTTAAGATTTATTAGGGGCTGAAGCAAAGCACAAGCCTGGGGTAGATTTCACCTTGCTATTTCTCAGGATGATGCAAAGAAACTGAAGTCAGGCAGGCAAATCACATGCCAAATTGGGAAAAATAAGCCCTGTGCACAGCTCCTTTCCTTGGGGTGAGTCTGAATCGTTCTGTAGTGTTTCTGCTTCATGCTGTCCAGAAGAACTGGACCAAAATCAGTTTCTTTGAATAGATGAACACACTTAAAAGGAAAATAAAACTGAAAACCCAAGGTGAAATATTCATGTACATTGAAATATATATTCTCTGAGACAGCTAACAGTCTGGAAAACCACTTCTGTCTGCCATAAAGCAGCATCAAAGAGTTGTGGGGCCAGGACTGATGCCAGAAATCAATCAAGAGGTTTGAGTGCCAGGCTGAAGTGCAAGCGGGGTCATGAATAACCCATGTAGGATGGAGAGGACACAAGGAAGGTTGCAGAAGTGGTTGTCAAAAAATGCAGGTGAAACCATTGAAAATGGGAAATCCCTTCTTCAAAAGATGCTACATCTTGCAGATGAACAAGTAATCCTGCTCTATGCCAAACTGGCTTTTCCTCTCTTCCCTTTCCCTTTCCCCTTTTTTAAGAGTTTATAAAGTTATTTCATTTTAAGAGAGGGTATGTTAGTTCATCAGCTGCCTGCCCACATGGCTGAATATCTGCTTACCTGCCTTCTCCTCCCACTCTTGGGGGGGCTCCTGCTGTCCAGCTACCTGCCTGAAGGCAAAAGTATAAATGACAACGATCGTGGAGGCTGGCAGGCAAAGACCATCACTTCAGTTTTCCCTGACAGACAAACAATGCATTTGCTGCAAAAATAGGGGTGAGAAACAGTCACATGAAAATGTCAATGTTGAAAAAAACACCTTTTTCTTCCCCTTAGAACAAAGGGCATCAGTATGGCTATACATTCACAGTCCCGTTGCTGATGATGTCCACTGCATGTCTCTACCTCTGGGCACACCTGTGTAAAATATTCTGATAATATGCTTCCCATTCTGTGATCTTGATCCCATGTTATCTACAAGCTCATAGTAAAAAGTCTGCAGGACATCTGCAGAAACACAGCGAAGTGTTTCGTGTTGTGAATGTAAACTCTAATGGCAAGCCAAGGTGTGCTGCTAGAGCCATAGTCGTATGTGGCAGAGACCTGCTGGTCTGAAAAGTGATCAGGTAGCAAATAGTGACGGTCTGTCTTTCCCCCTTCTTGATCCCACAACAACCACAAAATATACTCCCTTGAAAGATTTTATATTTTGCTTGTGGAAGGGATGACATCTAAACCCAGAGAAAGCAGCTGGTGTGGAGGGTGAATATTCCTGCCACCTATGGCTTCACATTTCCTTCCCTCGTATTCTTGTCACGTTTCCCTTCTTATCTGTAGGTCAAGTATTAATATAAAACAATAAAGAGAAAGACAACTTCCTATTGATCTGGAAAATAAACTGGGAGCCACAAAGCAGAGAGAACAAAAAGTTGCAATGCTCCATTCAAAAAAAAGAGAGAGAACACTGCTGTGGTGCCTTTAAAAGCTAACTCAGCAACTGCCTGCATCTGGACCTTCTACAGGTTGTGGCAAAGGAGGAAGCTGAAAGGAGGAGGAAGATGCATAAAATAAACTACCTTTGACAAATAAGTGTGTCCCAGATCTGAAAGGATGAAGAACCTACGACAGGGAGGTTCAACTTGAAGCCTTCCTGGAGATTGATGGAAACAATCTTTTTTAACACGTGAGGAAAGCACTTGGATTTGATCAGTGGCACTTAGAGATCTCCAAACTGAATCAAACTCCTGCTGTTTTCTTGATTTTTACCTCCTCCTCCCCTTTCTGATTCCCATGAGAAGCCCACTGGTAGCAAAGGGGAGAGAGCCCAACCTGCTGCTGGTGAAACTCAGCTTCACCCCGTGGGCCTGGGGGGAACTGACCTGAGTTGTCTTCAGGAGATTGAGTCACACAAACTACATGCGGAGGGGAAGGCTCAGGCGGTCTGAGCTGATGCAATTTACTCCCTGAGCGGACAGTATGGAGAGGTTATCACAACTTGCAGCTTTCTATACACTCCTGCCAGAGACATCTATCGCTCCATCTCATCATTTAAAAACCCTTTGACTTAGCGGTCTTTTAGTCCCTATGGGGTGTAATTTAGCATTGACTTCCATTAGCTTCAGGGGAGCTACACAAATTGTGCCAGCCAGGATCTGTCCTTCAATAGTCCATTAGATCCAATAGCCCAGGTAGGAAGCTGCTCTGTACATCAGATCCACCTTCACTACATTCCTTCTCCTCTACCTTTCTTTTATACAACATCACCTCCGTTGTGCTGGACTTCAACGGTTGTAGCAGAAAACAAAAAATATCCATCTCCCTGTTTGAAAAATAGGATTTGTTTTCTCTCCTGCTTTTCTTTCCCTTGAAGGCCCAACACTATCCTGGCATTCTGAATTGGGGATGAAAGAAAACCAGTTAGGGAATGGGATACATGAGGAAAAGCCAGACAACCTGCAGAGGATCAGAGAGATCATTTCTCACATAAGTGTCCAGAGAAATGAGAAGTAATGAGCTAAGCCTCAACAGCTTCTCATAATACAAGGCATTAGGCAGCTGGTCAGGTAAAGAAAAAAAACCAACCAACCAACCAACCACCCCTCCTTTTTCAGTTCTTTCCTTTTACTTTTAGCCAGAAAATGTGTTTAGTCCAGGATGAGGAAATCTGTCATGTTGGTTAGATTCTCCTCGCCACAGCAACACTCTGAAAAGGACAGCTACTCCAAATGGGTCACTTCCCCCATCAACCACAGAGCGAGCACAGCAGTGGCTGATTAACAGCATGGGGTAAAAGCCATATAGGGCAAGGATGAGGAGAAGTCTTAGGTGGAAATGAAGCTGTGGGAGAAATGAAATGTGTTGGGTGTAATTTTCCAGGATGAAAATGGGCTGGGTGTAATTTTTCCAGCCATGACAGCAGCAATGAGCCCATAAGTTCACAACTCTGCACTATGTTTCTGTTCTACTTGCAACACTGGTCGTATCTATGACCTAAGATAGTCCAGATATAGGCTCACAGTTATGTTCAGTCAGTCTGTGATGGTGTCAGGGAGTTTGGACAGAAACGTATCACATAAAAAGAGAATCTACAGAGAGAAGGATGTCCATGCAGTGGTCACTACACTACACTGGAGATTCTTTTAGCCATGTTATGATAGCTGAGGGAAGGGTATTCATATCCCCCAACTTTACGTATTTACCTAGGTCACAGAATCATAGAATGGTGTGGGATGGAAGGGACCTTAAAGATCATCCAGTTCCACCCCCCTGCCATGGGCAGGGGCACCTTCCACCAGACCAGGTTGCTCCAAGACCCATCCAACCTGGCCTTGAGCACTGCCAGGGATGGGGCAGCCACAGCTTCTCTGGGCAACCTGGTCCACTGTGCCA
>JANZLQ010000029.1:50863163-50875085 GCA_026212715.1 Elanus axillaris | reverse complement strand
CCCATCCAACCTGGCCTTGAGCACTGCCAGGGATGGGGCAGCCACAGCTTCTCTGGGCAACCTGGTCCACTGTGCCACCACTCTCTGTTGACCTGAGTCAACAGATATCCGCAGTTTCCCCTACAGTTGATGGTGAGAAACTATAGGTGGGATTCATCTTATCTGTCTTCAGGTGTCTACATCTGTACTGGTTTTCTGGCCTCCTATAATAGTGGAGATCCAGTCAGCAGAGTCAGTAGAGATAATGCCACAGGTCTGCCCATGCTAGGGTAGATTCCTACCTTTTGCAGATAAATCATGCCCTGAACTTGGCTCAGTAAAGAGAACCTGGGGTGACTTGCTTAGATGGAGACACCTATATTACAGATATTCATACTAGGTCAGATGTTTTTTATATATGGAAGGTTATATGGAGAAGGTGTCTGGCCTGGGTGTGATCTTTCTGAAGAAGCCTTTGTTCACTCCAATGACTCCAAAGAAGACATTGGGTGACGAGCTGGCGGATATATGTTTCCTATTTTGAACACAGAACTGTACCTGCAAACATCGGTTTAAAATCAGAGCTCATCCCTCTGACATCTCATCCAACACAAGCTACCAAATACTACTCGGTAATGACTTTACTGGGAAAAATTATTATGGTTCCCTCCTTGCGCATGGAAATGACTGTACTACCTGAACTGTTAGGTGTCTGCCACAGCACCTTAAAAGCTTCATATCTCTGACAGGGAAGGGTTTTCTTCTTGAAATAAAGCTTTTTTTTTTTCTTTTTTTTTTTTTTCCCCAAGACATACAATTAATTCCAGTATGACTCAACTACTTAGCACCCAGTTGAGTAAGAGAGGGGTAAGTATAATCATTAAAAGAAAATATATGTAATATCAGTAAAAGAAAACCAGAGGAGAGGTTCAATACAAAATTAAATTGTGAAATTTGAAGTCACATATGAATCTCAAGGTATCCTGGGACTAGATCTGCCTAGCTTGGAAGGGTGATTTTAACTTGCAGCCTTTATTTACAAGAACTGCACACTAATGTCCAGCAAGCAAGATGTGGATTCATGCTTACGAGCAGCCTGGCAAATACTTACGCACCTCCCACAAAACCCCTCTAATTAAATGTTAATTAAATGCAACACATTAGGCGTAGCAGACTCCCTGTTGCTGAGTTATATACATACACTGCAGATAAGCTAATGAAATACTTGACTTTGATTTACGAACATGAATGCGGCTAGAACTGGGTTTTGCGCTGGTATCTAATTTTGCGCAAAACAAAGAAGGCCGCTGGTGCCTCTGCTAATGGTTCCAGCTTTTTAATTAATACTTCCTGCGATGATGTAATTACACAGTAACTTACAGGCAGGAAAGTGACACAAGCAGTGAAATGCCTCGCATGAAGGGAACCTCCTCTCCTGGCAGTGGAAAAATTTTTTGTCGGGTCTCCAGCAGCAAATGCCCTTCAGTCACCACAGTGATCTCATTTCAGTCCTCATTGCTCTTGCTGCCATCGCAAAACCTATACTTGATCTAAAGGGAAAGAAACAGTGGATATAGCTCATATTGGGTCATGCCAGTTACAGTCAAGATGACAAAGGGCCACAGGTGAAAATCATCAAGAGAAAATCAGAGGTATCATACTTCAGGAGTGAACCCATTTATGCAGATGACTCCTGATAGAGCTTCTCAATGCCATATCCACTCATTACACATACAAAATCATTAACATATTATTAACCTTTATTCAGCTTGAAAGTAAGGAAATATACCTAATTCTGGCTCAAGTGTAGAGTAATCTCAAGATTGCCTCCTTTTAATTTTTTTTCCACTTGACCCCTTACACTTCCAGTGCAGAGACTGGCTGGCACTTTCAGAAAAGAAACTCTGAAATACTTCTCCTTATTCCCATCAAGCAGTGTATAGCCTGGTATATGGAACAACTGAAACTCTACAGGATTTATAATATTACTGATTTTCTCCTGCGCTTTTCTGTGGAATTCTCCCTTAGAATCCAGAAACGGATGTAGGTCCTGTAATGCTATGTATTACAACTTCTCAGCGATAATCAGCATCTAGCACGGAGTATGCATCCATGGGGTATCCACTCTCACCACAAAATACACTGGCAGAGGAACAGCTTTTTTGCAGGTTTCACATAAAAAGCCCTCCAAAGCTCTGAGACTACTGGAAGATACCCACCTGCCGGGGAAGCCTCTGATTCTCCTTCCCAAGGGCTGTTCTTAGTTCTTGTCCAATGACCCACCCAGCAAAAATGCAGAGCAAATTGCTCCAGGCCGAATTTGTGAGGCTTTAGACACAGGTATAATAAGCTCGGGCAGACTTTGTGCTGCTGCACTGCTGTCAGTAACTGGATTGGTACTTTAAACCTTAGCTTAGGTATCTCCTTCCTCCACTGTGACTATTTTCTTTTTCAAGCCCGTATCTCTTTCTCCTTAAAAATATATGGCTTATTCCTCAATGTGGAGAAGAGTATTGCTCTCCAAGCAAACCCAGCAATATGGGCTAGAGAAACTTGAAAATAACCACCCTTGCTGAAGTGGTAGGAGGCTGAAGTCACTCACGTTGCATGGTACTTCGAGATTCCCAGAATGAAAGACATGGCTGAAATGCATATTAGCATCTCAGGGACAAAGAGGAGAGATCAGATGAAATAATGATAAGAAAAGGCAAAATTAATGAGTTCCTTGCCTCCCTAAGGGTAGGCTGTGCTGATTTTATGAATGTGAGAACCTGTTCCTGGCTTACACAAGCATCTGTGAAAAATGTGTCACTGTTGCATCCCTGTATGTGTATCCTATCAAAAAGAGTGAGAGTGGTGAAATTTAGTGCACCTGACATATTCTGCAGGAAGGCTTGTGGAACCGATCACATCTTTCTGGAGGGCTCTGTGTACACCACAGCTAACTAAAGGACCAGCAAGGTCAGAGACTACCTTGGATGTAGTCCTAGAAAACCATCCAGGCGCACTAAATAAAACAGAAGTCAGTAACTATCTGGGGAGAAGTGATCTTAATGCATTCGGATCAGAGATGTCGCCAGCAGAAGGCTCAAGCAGCAAAGCTCGGAACATAAAACCATGGGAAGCTTTACCTTAAACAGAGGTCCTTACCTGTGAGGAAACATAAACGGATATCAAAAACATCTAATTATTCCAGCCTTTCCATAATGCTAAGTGGAAGGGAGGGAGTTTCCTTGGGAAGTGCTCCCTCCTGCCCCAACAGCAAAATGTTGTATGAAGAAGGCGGAAAAATGCAAACTGGTAAATTTTGCATTGGCAGTACTCTAACAGAGCCTTTCTGGACATTCAGACACCTTACTAGTTAGCATGGAGCTGTGAGCCCATAGCTCACAAGCTGTGCCTAGTCTGTGAGAGATCAGACCCCTTTATACCAATGGAGAGAAACTATTTTTAAAGTATTAGCTGACCTATTGTAGACATCTCCTCCAGGATGAGAAGGTTCACAGCGGGCAGTGTCTCTGCACTGTTCAGAGGGCAGACAAATGCTACCTTCAGTCCCTGTAAACCACCCACTTTCTTTTTTTGGTAAGACCAGAGGCAATGTAAAAGATTTCAGTTCTTCAAGGGACATTATACACTAGTTTTGGCTCCAAAAGAAATACCTTGCTTCATATTGGGGGCTAAAAAGCTTAATTAGCTATAGTCAGCCAGGAGTGGAACGTACCATAGAACTCAACTCATGAGCTCCACAGACCAGTCACCAAATTATGCTGGTTATTTAGGAAAGTGAGAGAGTTCTTGTCTCATGCAAGCCATCGTGGGTTAAACTCTTCCCCAGCCACAGGAACTGGAAATGTTGAACAAAGGTGACATACTGTCCATCTAAAACCTGTAACTAATCCACGAGTCATGCCTGTTTCAAAATATTCCTTGATTTTTGAGATGTATGACCTGAATATTAAGCAATCTCATTAAGGTACCTTTTCTTCCCCTTGAAATGGTTAGTTCTTTCCTTCTTTACATGGAATTACTTCTTTGATTTTATTTTTTCAAAGCATTATAATATATTGCTTGACCACAAAGTGCTTAGAAGAGACGTGTATCAGATTTCCCCTAAGCAGATTTCTGGAGAGGAAAACAGTCAGTGGCTTTAAAAACTGACTGGTCCACCTACAGCTCAGACTCATTTACTACCAGGATGGGAAGAACTGAAAGAAGCAAGAAAGGGTGATAGCATCTGAGTTAATTTCAGTAAAATTTAAATGTTAAACACAGCAACGAAAATAAATGCTGCTCATCTATCTGGTGAGGGGCAGAGTGAGAAATTAAATAAAAAGCTCTAAAATACGTAAGAAAATGGACAAGTGAATTACCCACTATGAATGATGTATGCTAACAAATCAATGGACAGGAACTGACAGGAACCTCGTGACATTCAAGAAGGGGAAGTGCAAAGTCCTGCACCTGGGGAGGAACTGGTACCCCATGCATGAGTACATGCTGGGAACACCCAGCTGAAAAGCAGCTTGGCAGAAAACAACCTGGGCGTCCTGGTGGACACCAAGTTCAATATGAGCCATCAATGTGCCATTGTAGCAAAGGTGGTAAATGGTATCGTCGGCTCCATCAGAAAAAAAGCATTACCAGGAGGTCGAGGAAGGTGATCCTACCCCGCTGCTCAGCACTGGTGAGGCCACATCTGGAGTCCTGTCACCAATTCTGGGCTCCCCAGTACAAGAGAGACAGGGACATACTGGAGAGAGTCCAGCCAAGGGCCACAAAGACAGTGAAGGGCCTGGAGCATCTCTCCTATAAAGAAAAGCTGAGACAGCTGGGTCTGTTCAGCCTGGAAAAGAGAAGACTCAGGGGAGCATCTTACTAATTCCGATAAATACCTGAAGGGAGGGTGCAAAGAAGATGGAGCCTGGGGTTTTTTTCAGTGGTGCCCAGTGACAGGACCAGAAGCAATGGGCACAAACTGGAACACAGGAGGTTCCCTCTGAACATCAGGAAACACTTTTACACTGTGAGGGGGACTGAGCACTGGTAGAGGTTGTCCTGAGAGGTTGTGGAGTCTCCATCCTTGGAGACATTCAAAAGACATCTGGACATGGCTGTGGGCAACCAGCTTTAGATGGCCCTGCTTGAGCAGGGGGTTAGACCAGATGACCTCCAGAGGTCCGTTCCACCTCAAACATTCTGCAAGTCTGTGATTCTGTAAGGAGGAAGCCAAAGATTAGATTTTGAAGAGCCTGAGTGGCTGGAGAATTAAAAACCCTGGCAGCCACAAAGAGTGGGGAAAGTCTAGGAAAATAGAGAAGTTGGTAATGCACGCTATTGCCGTAAACCAAATAGGAGATGACTGGAGCATGGACCTAAGTCTGGACTGTGGAGGACAGCGATCTCCTATGAAAAGGGTAGGAAACTAAAGGAAGAGAGAGAGAAAAAAAGGCCTTCCAACAGGGATGAAAGAAGGTGGTCAGTGAGGAAGAAAATGGCCACATTGATTTTTAGAACGAGGAAGGGGGTAGAGAAGATGGTTCATAACAGTAAATCCTGTGTGAGGCAGTTCTGTGATGTGTTTGGATAACGCTGGCCAGGGCACCAGAATTCCCAGGGATCATCAGGGAGCAGCCGTTAATTTTTGGGATGGAGATAATTTGGTATTTTGTCAGGATGCAGAGCACAACTATTAAAAAAAATACCAACCACAATCCAACAAAACATCAAAGAAGGAGATGTATCATCGCAACAAGAGAGACATGGGAATTTTTGTGGGTGTTAAAATTGCCTTTTTCCATTATAAGGGAGTAACCAGTGGTTGACTCTAACAATAACACACTGAATCTTTCATGCTGTCCACAACCAGTTATGCCCAGAAGCTGGGTGCGGTGTGACCAATTTAATAACAGAGGTGTCAGCTGCCTGCAGACAACCTGCGATTAGGCTTGGCTTCATCACACCTACCTACGAAATGGGCACCCACTAAGCTAGCTGGTCTTGGGCTCCTTCCTCGCTCAACAGAACAAGATCAGCACCTATAGAGGTGATTCATCTTCCTCTCTCCCCACATCTGATATCCCTCCCAGTTTATGGTGGGATGAATCACCCTACGGAGATATCATTCAACCTCTAACAGATATTGAGGAAACCTACTTGACTGTCTTAGTAAATAGTATAACTCTTGGTTGGCTAGAAGTATAAATCCAGCCTAGATGACGACTTAGTTGCCACAGTGGCTTCTCTCCATCTGGAGCAGGAGTTTTCTGAGTTTATGGGATGGGGATTACCCCATCACAGCACTATCCCAGGTGGCAGGAGAAGCCTCCAGTCCAAACAGAACCCCATCCCCACAGGAAGAGACTACTTTATCCAACTACAGCTTATAGCTCAGATCTCTTGATATTGCTAAAATATCATTTAGAGCTACAGGAAAGAAAAAGCCACCAACTTTTTGACAGTCAGAGCCAATGCGTTGCTTGTTTTTCCAGTGGACATTGGTGTGTGCTACATGGCTATCAAATTTTGGGGAAAGAAGGAAGACACAGAAGGCTTCAGAGACTTCTCTTCAATGTAATTTGCAGATACTCTGCATTAGTAATTTCCATGCAAATGACCTTGAGGAAAATATTAATAATACAATGATGAATCATTTGCATACACTGCTAAGTATGTTGTCAGTTCAAACAAGAGAGTTTGTCCAGAGCTCTTTGTCAGCAGAGAAGCAGAACAAGCTCTGTGACTAACTCTTACATTGAAAATCCCAGCTGATATCTGAAAACATTGGCAAAAAGCTTGACTTTTTTGCAAGATCTTTTGAATGCCAGGTCGCAATGAGAGACAATGGGATTTGGGCGCTCTAAAAAAGTTACTCAGGGTTCAGAGCTTAATTTCACTCTATTTTCACCTTTCCTCTCCTGATGATTTCTTGCCTGCTGTAGCATTCCTAAACATCAGAAAAAGCAGATTTCCTGATGTCAACAATCCGAACATCACAAATACATTCCAATTGTGCTTTCCTTAAAATATGCTAAAATCTGAACTTAATTTTTAGCAATCAGTTACACAGAACAGAACAAAACACCAAACCAGCCTTGCCCATACAATTTCAGGTATTTTACCTGTTCTTTACCTCTCCCTGCAACGGATCCATGATAATTTATTCCAGGTGATTTAGAAATTTTTGAAAATTCCATCCAAAGTTGAAAAAAATCTATGCTGTAGACTTATAATTTTCTTCTCCCTTCTTGGTATAACTTACCCAGTGGTAATTACACTTATTATGGGCATAGAAAGGACAGTCTCAAACATGAAATATGTGCTTTGTATGATAAAAGGGCTAATTTCTTAAAGCTGAGAAAAATTTTGAGAGAAATTGACATAAGTGTAGACAGGAAATTGTGAATGAAAATTGAGAGTCTTTTAGGAATAATTTATTAGATGGCCAAAAGCCAAGCATCCGCAATCAAGGCAGAGGATAACGTTGACTAAAAAGCCATTATAATTTTCTGACAAAGTGAAAACATCAAGTAGAAATATCTCTATATAGGCATCTTATCTTTGTGTCTGTGTGCCTTTATTATGTCTAATTGCTTCCTTACTTCTACTGTGTATACATATATTTTTTCATGCAGATGAAAAAAAGTATGTATTTATTTATTTTTCATAGAATCACAGAATGGTTTGGGTTGGAAGGGACCTTCAAAGATCATCCAGTTCCAACCCCCCTGCCATGGGCAGGGGCATCTTCCACTAGACCAGGTTGCTCCAAGCCCCATCCAACCTGGCCTTGAGCACTGCCAGGGATGGGGCAGCCACAACTTCTCTGGGCAACCTGGTCTCATCATCCTCATCATAACAAATTTCTTCCTTATGTTAAATCTAAATCTACCCTCTTTCAGTTTAAAACCATTGCCCTTTGTCTTGTCACTACAGGCCTTGGTAAAGTCTCTCATGATCTTTCTTAGAAGCCACCTTTAAGTATTGAAAGGCTGCAATCAATTCAATCAATTCAATCAATTCAAATCTCAATCAATTCATAACCTAGTCTGTATTGATAACGGGGATTGTTCTGACCCAAGTACAGGCCCTTGCACTTGACCTTTTTATGTACTCTTTTTTAAAAATTTACTTTACTTGGCCTTTATTTATTTACTTATAAATCACAGATCACAGAGGGCAAACAGAAAAGGACAATTAAAGTTTTCAGAAAGAGTAAGTAAGATGGGGAAATGCCAATGTGGAAGGAAAGTTTTTAAAGGTAAGATAATAAGAATGACGCCAAGAATGTCAAAGGCCAACAATCTGACCACCTCCAACTAATGGCATTATAGAAGAAGGGTAAGTCTTGAATAAACATTTCTGTTCTGTATTAGGACATCTCAACATTTGTTGAGATTTTCAGCCTTGGTAATGTTAATTTTTGATACATCTTAGGATCCCAGAGACATTTCAGAAGGCTTGTTAAGAGTTATGGCTACTGTCACACCTTAAAAGGGTGAACCTGAAATTATAGACTGCTTAACTTGACATCAATCCCAAACACAACATTGAAATACAGCTGTTAGTTGGTAAAGAACAGAAGGAAAAAAAACTGCAAAAAACTCATTCTGATTTCATTTTTTCCGGGCGTTTGCTAGAAGTGATTTTGGAGCAAGTACAGACATCTCTAAGGAATTTGGCTTAGTGATCACAGAATCAGAGTCACTGAAGTTGTAAAGGACCTCTTGAAATCATCTATTCCAACCATCCACTCAAGCAGGGTCAGCTAGAGCTGGTTGCCCTGGACCATGTCCCATCAGGTTTTAAATATCTCCGTCGATGAAGACTCAAGTGATGGATGACATTGACATTCAAAACCAGACCCAAACAATATCATTAACATGTTAAATGGATTGTAAGATAGCTGATAGCGGGAAATCATAGTTTGATACATCTGCTTCTAACAAGATTCTACAGGAATCAGTCTTGGGGCTGCACTGATCCTCTAATTTCATCCGTAGTCTGAAAATAAATATAAAATTAATTATGCTCAAATTTGCAGACAACAGTAAGCTGAGAAACAGTGATGGGTGATGGGGCTGGGGCAGTCCTATAGGGCAGCCTGGGCCCATTAGTCAGCTGTGCCCATTCCAGTAAAATGCAGCTGCATCCAACCAAATGCCAAGGATAAGGAGCACAGGCTGTGTTTACAGGACAGAACCTGGTTTTCTAGCTCATGGGGGCTGCGAGCAGCATTTTGGGAGCTGAATGGCATTCAGCCATGACTTCCCAACACAACGCTGTGTCAAGAGCAGCCTTGGCTGGATGACCAAGGGAGAAGTGACTGGGAGGGAAAAGCAATGCGGTATTTACAGATAAAGTTGGTCAAGATGGCACTGCTGAATTTGCGTCAATTTGTTGCCCATCCTTTTCAAAGGTCACTGGAGGTTCTGGAAGATACTGCACTGCAAGTTAAGATGTAGAGAAAGATTCCTTATTAAATGTGACATAAAGAGGTCATGCTGTTTATAAAAAAAAAACAAATTTAGTGCCCAGGTTGTGCCATAGATGTACCTGCATCAGAGGAAACTGTGAGTGCTCAAGTTTCTTTAATCTAGCAGAGAAAGGCAAAACAAATACCAAAAGCAGAAAGCTGAAGAAGAAATCCAAATTAGAGGAAGGCACACATTATTAATGGTGATTAATCACTGAAACAAACTATCTAGGGAAGAGGCAGAATCTCATCTCTTGATGTTTTCAGAGCAAATGTATTTGCTTTCTTAGGATGGTTTCAGTAAACATGCTATTGGCTTTGAAACAGGACGAACCAGTACAATTCAAGAAAGTGTTCAAAAAAAGTGACCTAATGACTCCTATTCTCTTATCTCTTCTTCTAAGGCTTGTACAAGTCTATGAATCTTTACCTAATTAGCTATATTCAGTCATTAAAGAGATAATGAGAACACCCTGGTTACATCAGAATCAAGATACATTTGCATAAGACACCTCCAAACAAGCACAAAAGTCTTCCAGACAAAAACTGAGTATTAATTGACAAGTGAAGGGCGAAAAATATCCTTTTTCTATGTCCTATTGATTTTTATTCTCATTTTGTCTCGCAGAGTTTCTCCTGACCTGGACATCTTTGATCTGAGATGGTGTATGTTTCCACACCTGTCATTTTGCTTGCAAACCTTTTAAAAAATTGATATTCACTCAAATGTAAGATCTCCTCAGCTTGCTGTTTATTGCAGAAGTTGAATGCAATGCCTGATTCATTTTTCAGTCTGAGTGCTCAACACTGCTTAGAAACATCACTTTGAAGATGTCCCAGATGGTCACCCAAAGGTAGTGGATATGTTCAGATGACTATGTGAAGAGAGTCATATATTGAAATTTTTGATAGCAGCACAAACATTGAGGTCTGTCATATAATAGCTCTGCGCGAGTTGGTTTATGTTAACATGATCTCAGAGAAGATTATATAAAGCCAAAAATTACATCATCATTGTTATTATGGTATTATTAAATAATGCCCAAATTAGCATTTTAAGCCACTTTCTTAACCTTAACTAGTTAATCTTTACCCAGAACATTGCCCTGTAACAATATATAATGCTAAGGCTGGCAGGTTGGGAACAGAATAATTCTGGGGGTTGGAACACCAATTAAGAGCAACTGGATTCTGATTTATTCTATTCCCATTCATCAATACAGCTTAGGTGCTAGCTTTCTGATTTGGTTTCTGCTGTTTACCTCAATTTCTTTGGCTGTTTAGTAGAGCATCCAGTATTCCTAAGCAGTGTCCCACCTAAATACTAGCCAGGCCTTCAACAGGTTCATTTCCAAGAACAGATGAAAGTAGCACAGTTGTTCCAAAATGGGCATGGGCCAAAACATTCAATGCTCACAGCCAACTGCTCATGAACTGTCTACAAACCAAGAGTTATTGGCAGGCAGTGTATGGCAAATATGTCACTCTTCAGAAAACTGCGATCTCTTTGTAGGCCACTTCTAAGTAGATAAATGGGCCAAGTGGTTTGTTGTGAATTATATACACCATTTCTATATGTCACCAGATGTGTTTCAGTGTAAAATCACCAGTCCATAATGATTAGCAAGCTGGATATGAGGAGAGCTTGGACAGGCATTTGCAGCTAGCTGGTTTTTAAACCCTTGCCAAGCTAAATCAAATTATGCCCAGATATCAAACTGTGCCTAATGAACACCAGTGCTGATAATGAGCACCTGTATTCTTTACTGATACATCTCAGTGTTGCAACAAAGTTTCATTGGGAAGAGTAATTATTGTGAGCGAACATAACAGACTAGTGCAATTGCTGCAGTAATTGCCAGCCACCATAATGCCATTGGTGGCAAGAGAGATGAGGAAGATTGGCAAAAGGTTGCCACTCTGCTAAATACAGATCTGGATTCATATCACCCTTTGCCATGCTCAGAGGGTATCCTTACTCTTGGTTGTAGGCTTCAGATTTACGTCATCACAGGAAATTTTGGCAAATTTCCTCTAGCTTTGTGCTCTGTAGTTCACTTCAGACCACATTTTAGCCCTTCACTCTTGAATTCAGTTAAGTATCTTCCAATTTAGAAATACGGATGGACAGTCACCCCATAAGCTGTAAGCTCCTGTCAGCCTCTTCATGTCCCTAAGCACCACATCTCCACGTCTTTTAAATACCTGCAGAGATGGTCACTCAACCACTTCCCTGGGCAGCCTGGTCCAGTGCTTGACAACCCTTTCGGGGAAGAAATTTTTCTTAATATCCAATCTCAACCTCCCCTGGTGTAACTTGAAGCCGTTTCCTCTCATCCTTCCACTTGTTACTTGGGAGAAGAGACCAGAACCCACCTCGCTACAACCTCCTTCAGGCAGTTGCAGAGAGCGATAAGGTCTCCCCTCGGCCTCCTTTTCTCCAGGCTAAACCACCCCAGTTCCCTCAG
>JANZLQ010000029.1:50837506-50862825 GCA_026212715.1 Elanus axillaris | reverse complement strand
GATGCCGTTGGCCTTCTTGGCCACCTGGGCACACTGCTGGCTCACATTCAGCCGGCTGTCAACCAGCACCCCCAGGTTCTTTTCCGCCAGGCAGCTTTCCAGCCACTAAAGTCTTCAGAAAAGACTTAGCTTAGAGAGGTATAAGAGCAAGCAAAATCTTGCATACTAGATTTCTACATAAGATAACTTCAATAAGAACAATTTTCCTGAAAAGCACAGAGGCCATAAAAAACCTTGAAATAATTAGAAAACTGGAAAAGAGGGATCTGTCCATCCAATAGCCGGGAAAGTTGTGTTGATCTGTTAGGGCTCCCCAAAGCAGCAGCAACAGGTTGCCAAGAAGATTCCCCACCATTTCAGTCAGTATCTCAACAACAAACACTTCTGGTCCTTACCTGGATGGAGATGCACAGTGTTCTTTGAAAGCACAAAGGATGGGCGACCACCAGCCCCGTGTGTATTGTGACCTGTCTTGGCAGTTCAATGTGGGAAGCACTGGGGAACTCAATCCCTGCAAAGCCAACTGTATAGAACACAAGGATATAAAAAAAAACAACAACCCAGCATTCACTCTCGCTCATGCCATACTTTCTGCTGCAATAGCAGGTTGATTGATGCTGGGGTGTTCACCCAGGCTGGAAGGTGAACTTTGTCTTCAGGCTTATATAGCCTGATTTTAATTTAAGGTTTCTCTTTCTCCCTTGTGGGTTCCTCTCCCTGCCCTGCTCTGTGAGTTCACTGGGTTTTATGAGTTATGCTAATCAGTCTGCTGCGTCTGTGCTAATTCATCATCTGGTCTCCAGCGGGTGGATGAAGCTCGATGGCTGTGGTCCTTACTCTGTACCCCACAGCTTCCAGCAGTCTGAAGGAAGAGAGTGCTGGGTAGGGCTAGACCTGCTGAGCAAAGGTGAGGAGGGACTACTTGGCGGAATCAAAAGGGCAAAGGGATGCCCGTTTCTCTCCATCATCTTGGAAGTGGACCTCCTCTCTCCATGCAACTTTTCCTCAAGACACAACAATCCTCCTGAAGGCCAATTTGAGGATGGGGTGCTGGGGACCTTCTGAGAGCAGCATTGGTGTCAACAAGCTGTCAGGAACTAGCCTTATTCATCATGGTTATTGGGTAACTGCCAAGGACCCTACAGTAATTCGGTTGAGTTTCTTCTCTGCTAAATGAGTTTACAGTGATGAATAGTGTTTTCTTGGTAATTTAATAATATTAATGGGATCTCATTAGGTTGGCATTCATTTACATTCTTGAAGGTGTATCCCCTGCTGGCAGTCTTTGGAAAGGCTGGGGTGGACAGGAAAACCAATATCCTAATTCATTCACATCCCTAAATACTTCCAATAAGGTAGAGGTTTTAAAGTACTTTATTGGTTCGGTTTATTTAATTTACATTGCTCTTTGTGTACTGTGGTTTTATTTCCTACACAGGCAGTAAAACCAATATTGTTTAGTCGAAAGTGCCCTCAAGAAAGATGGTATTAGAGTTAGAAATAGATATAAAAATGGCCAGAATTATTATTATTATTATCATCCAAGAATCAGATGATGGAAAAGCAATAATTCACTCAAAATAAATCCTTCTTCTACCAGAGCACAAGTAACCTATCTGTATGATATAAGCGGCACTGATAGCACTGGTAGCTGTCATCTCAGTCAGTGCTCCGGCTATTGAAAAGGGAACTGGCAGAAAGAAGGTATTCATACTGTTTGTTTTGATCTCTCTGAAAGAGATCCTCTTTTTTATTTTCATTAAATTACATATCTCTCTGCATGAAACCCTCTTCTCTTTTTTGCCTCACAGGACGCACGAAGGTACAAATCATCATATGACATTATCAATAGGAATAACAGTATCAGGGCAAAGAATCATTCAAGAAGTGAAGGTGCTACCATGAGCCATGATGCTCCAGAGGTTCCACAGCGGCAAACTGAAGGGGAAATTTAAGTTAAAGCTTATTTTTCAAAAATAAATATCTCAAATTTCTGTGCTTTATGTTCTCACTGGCCTCCTAGGTGAAGGTAGCCAGATCATAACATTGAGTGCAACTTTATTTTCTAGGCAAATGAGAAGCTTCTGCAGAATTTTCCTTTGGAGACTAGTACAGAAGATGTTAGTTTTCACCCATGTGCTCCCTGATACTCGCCTCATTGTATTTCTTCCAAATTTTCCATTCATATAATTTCTCAACACCTTTAAAGAAATCCTTACCTCTAGAAGCTCAAACTACAGTTAATTGGTTACTACAGTTAATTGATTTTACAGGGAAGCTCTTCTTTTCAGTAAATATTTATTTCCTTTTTTGAAAAAAAAAACCCTTAATAAAAATTGAAATGTCAATTTTTTCAACATTTTAATTCTTTTTATGTTGTATGGTGCTGTATATAATTTTGGATGGGGAAGCCTTAAACAAGCTATTTCTGTGTTAGAATGTAAAAAAAAAGTGTAGACAAAAGAAGGGATTTTTTAATAAAACACGTTATTAGATAAAAATACTCCCACATTTTTCATCACAAATTTCAGATAATTTTTTTTTACACCAGCTGTAGTTTACCTCTAATACCAGAATAAAATCCCTATCATGCTAAAAACCTCCACATCCTCAGAGCTCATATTTCATGCCATTTTTGCACCAGAAGAGTGAATAATTCAGCAGATTGGAGTAATGAATCATTTTCTCATCCCAAGGTGGCTGCTGCTCATGATGATTAATACTGATTTATTTATTACTCATGACAGTCTCAACCAGGTCAGGGCCTCGCTATGTGACATGCTGTATGGGATACACTGAATAAACAGCTCCTGCCCCAAAGAGCCTGCAGTGTAAGTTTTGGGGTTTTAGAACCTCATCAGTGGATAACTGCCCTCAGTGAGCAGCCAACCTTTGCCCACACCAGCCATGGAGAATAGAATAGAATAGAATAGAATAGAATAGAATAGAATAGAATAGAATAGAATAGAATAGAATAGCATGGCGATGGGTGGAGGGGAGAAGATAATCTCTGCATAGAAACCTTGCCAGTTCATATTACCTTTGATAAACACCAGATACTTTTTTTTTTCAGCAGCCTCACCTCATGTCACCTCGTGAAACATGGATGACAATGTTTTTTGCAAAGAAGGATCCTGGAAAGAGGCTTTTGTAGGCTTCCTGACAGTATTGTCAGGAGTTGCAGTTACATTATTCAGCTGCCCATGCTGATGTGTTTAGGGTTTTTGACAGGCTGAAGTCCCTTTTCAACAAGGAAAACAGAGCTGAAACACAGGCTTTGTGCAATCCCATTTCTCCACATTTACTAATCCTTTTAAAGAAAGACCAGTATGTTTTCAGTATACAAGCCTGATCCATGTAAATGCCATCAATTATATTATGGTCTCTTTACAAAGATAACAGTTTGCACCCAGAAAAAGAAGCAAGCACTGGTCAACTGCAAGACAATCAGAACCACTGCACCTTCTCAAAATAGCATGATGGACTGTACTTTCCAAGGAAAGGAAAGGCTGTCTAGGAATAGCAAAAAAAGGAAAAAAAAATTTGTTTATTTGCTTCTAAGTGGAAAGTATATCTTAGGAGCTCCCATTTTCTCACAAACACTGAAGAAGCCTGTTATTATTACAGTTACAATTACAATTACAATTACTAGTGCTATTACTATTACTATTTCATTATTGTTACTACTATTACTATGAAATAATATTCTTAATTTTATTAAATTAAGCATTACTATTCTTGTTTTCCAAGCAGAGGTTACAGAGGCTATTGCCAAACAAAAAGGACAAAGATATAAAGAAGAGGAAGCCTGTCTTTGTCTCCTGCTCTGTTTGGTCCATGACACAGGACTCCACTGATCTCCCTGGCATCCCTCCAGCCCAGCCAGACGCTCTTTCCACACCAAAACAAGGGAAGGATGAGGTGGCTGGCAACTTTTAGAGAAGTGCTGCTTTACTTCTTATCCTGACATTGCACTCAGCTCTGTCTCTTAATTCATCCAGCCTCATACATGACACCTGCTACTGCTGCACTGAGTGGTGTGTGATACTTCTTTACTTTTTTTCACTCCATAATAAGGAATGGGATTTCTTTCCAGGAATATTTGCAATTTTGTCCCTGGAGAAGAAGATTATCTCGAGGGAGCCTGACTCACACATGCTCGGTTCACATGTGAGTGAGCGGTATCTGCAGACTGGGACCAAGTCTCATCTTTAAAATAGGGTGGTTTAGCTGTGGAATGAAGTCCTCTTGTCTGTGGGTGATGACCCTGTAAAGGCATCACCCTGGAGGAGAAAGATAACTTCATAATTCAAGAGTACCTGTCCAAAATTATTCAGGAACCGTAACTACAGGGCTACACCAGTGATGCATCGAGACGGGCAGAGCGTTTCTCCTCCACTGTTTCCTGCTCAAACAAGCATCATTCATCGTGTTGTCCTACACTGGGGAGGGACAATTCAGCACCGCAAATGCCTCTAGTCAGGGAGTATAGTAACAGGGATATTATTTCTCAAATAAAGTAATTCCAGCTTGCATTTTCTGTCAGAGAGCCCCAATAAGAGTTGTGTCAATTTGTTGTGGTCAGTAATTTCTCCCTAAAAAAGAAACACTGTTCCAAGTTCACGTTTATACTCTAAACTTGGTGTGTCCTGTATCTTTTGGGAATGGATAGAGCTGGGACTGCCTGTTTGGTCTTTATCTCATCTGTCTCCTTTCTGCACTATTTACTATTACAGTGTTAAGATCTTTTTGGTTTTTAAGATTTTGTTTCTTCTCAGTTTCTAGACTCTGATTTTTTTTTTTTTTGGTGGAGGATCTCCAGACCCCTTCTCACCACTTTTCTCCAGAAAAACTCATCTGCAGACACACATTCAACCACCATCTTTATGCAAGGGCACCATAAAAATACTCCTCTTTGTCAGCTATATTCCAAATGGATATCTCATCCTTATTCTTTCATGTCGACCCATAAATGTCCCATCGTCTACTCAAATTAAGCTAATTTTTATTTTTTCCCTGGACTTTCTCCCTCTCCTGTATGTTTCAGCTGAAAACTCCAAACACCAGCAAACCAACACAGTATTTTCTACTGTCTCCTTCCTTACTGTCCATGGCAAACACCATTTTCTCAACTGTCAAAGAGACCCTGAATGTCTATCAGCTTCAGACTAGATCTGCCACTGATCTGCCCATCCAAGTTATGCCTTGGTTTTGCAACTTCGCCTTGAATAATTTTTGGCCCTTGCTACTAAACAAGTGGCCCAAGGTCTCTCACATCTTCCCCAGGGCATTTATCTGTGCTTCCATCACATATAACATTGTGAAAGTCACGTTGTCAGGCTATTTTAATACATCTCTATTGTGTCCACCAGATCCCCTTCCCTGTACATAAAAAATACCATGTAGTGTGTTAAACAGCATCCTGCTCCTCACCTCCCTGATCTTCTGCTATTGTCTCTTTGGCAAGGTGCAAACCTGCTTCCCCATGGACAAGATTCCTTCCTACCCAGTAGCCCTGTGCCCCTCTCTGGTGTGAACCTCAGCCTGAGAACCCAGGAGTAATCGAGTCCTCATATGTAGGACACGATTCATCTCACCCATCTTGTGAAGCCTATCATATAACCACCTATACCACAGCTCATTGCTTAGAGGTTCCCTATATAGTCAGTGGGGGAAAAAAAAAAAGATACTCCAGGGTCCAACTGACACTTTATTTTGGGACATCTATTCTTATCAAGAGGAATTGTGCTCAGTTCTACAACACTCCACTGACTATATTGACTGTATCTCCCCCAATTATAGTGGAGCTGAGGGCAACCGTTTCCTGTGAAGACACCACATGTAGATGAAACCTGCTTCTATTACCAAGTGTAAAAAGAATTTGTTGCTGTCAAGTGCACAATTTTTTTTCCCCACAGTGAGGTGAAAGCATTTAGCTTCCTTGCAGAAGAAGCCACTGGCAAGGTGTAAGCTCTGAATACCAATCCAGAAATAACACTTGAAGAACGGACTGCTTCCTTGGGAATGAAAGTGCAGACAGAAAATTTATGTGCATTCAGCCTGGGCCTTTTATTCAGCGTCCACAACAATTTCCACACAGGACATTTTGGGTTAATTAGGTCAGCTCAGATTAGACACAGCTCTCTTAATGAATGTTTTTAAATAGGTTTCTCTTCTTAGGGCTGTATGGAATTAATAAGAGTCTAGTCAAAATACATGCACATAACAGCCTTTTCTGGGCTACGCCTTTAGAAAGTTTATTTAGAGAAAGCCATTAAAAAAGCCAGCTTCTAGTTCAGCTCCCCCTGAGCACGAGGAAATAAATAGTGTCCCTGTAGCGCTAAGATGTGTTTCTGGAAGTAAACAAAATAAAGGATACTTGCCCTCTCTGCCCTTTGACTTCAGACCTCTAGACCAGACTGATGGCTGGTTGCCCATACACTCAATAAAACGTGACCATTATTACAGTCTGTAAAATAGAGCACTAAGGTCATACTGCCCTACAGAAGATACTCTGAGGAGGAAAAAAAGGTCTTTTTTTATGTTTTTTTTTTTTTAAATCTGAATGTTTTTTCTTTCACCCATGCCAACCTAGACCCCCCATGCCTTGTCCCCAGCCATCACACTGACCACTGCAACTCAGAAACAGCCTGAACAGATGAAAAAGATTTTGAGGGATCTTATAGGCACATATCTAGACGTGCTCCTTGTGTGTGTCCTAGTGCTACGTCCCAGAAATCTGGGGATCCAGATAACACAAAACCTGTTAGGAGCATCTTCTAGATATCTGCAGTAGACCCTGTGGCCACTGTGTTCATAGTGGGGTACTGACACAGTTGGGAGCCATGGAATATCCTTCAAACCTGGCTACTCTCAAGTCAGTGCCATCAAAGACTCTCAATGACAATGGTCCTCCTGCTCCTTTAGTTGATCTTGCAGGTGTTTCGGCATGGCCAGGAGTTTGTCGTGTGTGCATTAGGGCTGAGTGAGGCTGTTGTCCCCATGAGCACACTCTCTCTGGATGGATGTGATGGTGGTCATGCCAGCTCTAGCTCTTGGGCTGTGGTGAATCTGTAGAGAAAGCTGGCCAGACCACTGTCATGCCTTGTTGCATGTAGCCTTATCCCCACAAACAGGCCATAAGTAACGGTCAAGGCCATTTCAAACGAAATTGTTGTGTCTCTAAACCAAGAACTTCTTCTGTATGTACTGGGGGACAAAGAGAGAAGGAATGGGGCTACAAGTGCTAGTGTGAAGCCTGGGACACATTCTGACCTGTTGCCCATTTCCATTCTCTCTGACTCTTTGGGTAGCCCATGCCTCTGATTCTTCTTCTTGGTGACCCAGAAACTCCCACCAGTGCTTTGCCCCATCCCTCAGCATTGGCCTAAGAAGGTTGTGCGCATCTCATTCTCAGCGCCTTTGGGATGGAAACAAGACTTGGTGGCTGTTAGCAATTTCTGAGGCAGTGGACGAGGAGGTCTAGATGTCCATCAAACCATCACCTCCCCTGGGGTCTGCTAGCCCACCAACCGGCACAATATCCCTCTGTGGAAGAAGATCCCTCAACATGAGAAGGAATGGCCAACCTTGGCCTCATTGTAGGCCTCTCTCTCAGTTTTTTAACTCCACCCACATGCTGTTTGCAATCTTGCCAATGCATACCTTAATGTCTATGGGTGTTTACAAGTTCTCTTTCAGTAACCATGATCCTGTGCATATTTTTCTTCCAAATGGAGAGGAGAAGATAAGTATCCTCCTCCCAATTGCAGCCTGGGTTACAACCTTGTCTGGTGAGGATGCTACATGGAGGTGAACAAAAGAGATTTTTTTTGCCTTTGCTGTGAAGATTTGAAGTGACTAACCATGAACAAAGTCAGGCTCAGTGCTTCCCATGAACAAGAGGTACCTGGGACAGAGAAGGAGCAACGTAAACAGGAGCAATCCCGAGTGCAGGACTTCCCTGCTGCATGGGTGAGCTCAGTAGAGGAACTCATGCGCATGACGGCGCAGGGAAACAAAGCCCCAAGCCTTATTTCTTCCAGGGGTCTTTCCCAGCATAGAGGAGAAGCACTCCTGAGATCAGCACTGGGAGTAATCACTTTAGAGGATGATATTCTGGGATTGCATAGCTGCAACCCTCATAACTCCCACAATGAACACTACAGACCCCCATCCACCCTACATTCATCTGAAGGCAACTTAGCAAACCTCAAACTCTTCTGAATCCTGGCAGTCAGCTAGGTGTAGTACCTCTCCCAAAGCATTCAAACATGACACAGAGGAGCGGGTAGTCTACCAAGAATCACCCAGCCCTCCAAATGGGTGTGATGGAGCCAGCAGGAGAAGAATGAATGTCCTTCCATCTGCACTCCTAAGATGTATGAAACAACCCAAAGGCAAAAAATTGCTTTTAAAATAGCCTTTCAGTCTCATTCATTGCAGCAGGGAGAGGAGCCATCTGTCTGCTACTGACAGTCCTGCTGAATCCATCACACACTTTAGGAGTCTTCTTCACAGAAGAGAGTCAAAGAGCTCAGATACCTTCATGCCAGCTTTATACAACTGTTACAGATGTGTTCAGCACAATAAAACAACATCAAATAAAAAGAGAAAGCAAAATGCATAAATAAAATACACAGATACAAAATGACAAGAAATGATGTTCCAAAAATGTGCAGCATAGTTTATGCAGTCCTAAAAATTATATTCACTACTATTACTATATTCACTACTTCACTAAATTATATTCACTACTATTGTGAAATGAAGTGGTTCCCTGAGCTCAGTTTTACATCTACCTTGTTTAACAGTTGCTACTCCTATCTTACTCCTGGTAATGGTGTGCAGCCTACGATGCCACCATAAAACAGCTTGGGAGGGACTCCAGGGGAGTGGGGGGTGGAAAGAAAAGAGGGATCTCTTCTGCATACACCAGGCACAGGGATGTACTGGGGCCTTCTGGCTCTTTCTGGCACATAGAAACCTTTTAGCTTCTGGAATAAATTTCTTCCTGCCTCATTGGATCATGCACTGACATGAAATTTTACAGGATTAACGTAAAGCTGAGTAAACATAGAGTAGTTACTACAGTTCAGCAGCTCTGTGCTAATCCCTGGGTGACATGCACGCAAGTCTCCAGGAAAGGTCTTTAGAAGTGGACGCCCTCCTCAGTGCTGCAAAGCCCACCCAAAGTTGCTAAAAGGGTCAGGTGCTGGATGAGGGCGAGTTGCACGAGCATTCTTCGAGCTCCTGCTGCAAACCTGATGCCCCCCACCCCATTTCAGACCTTGTGTTCTCAGGCACAGCGGGGTGCACTGCCACTGTGAAATGACAGCTTCGGGGTGACCTCAAGAAACCAGCTGGAAACATCCCAGGTGTGTATTTCTAGCATGTTATGCCTGGAAACTCAGGTCTGGGATTTCCTATTAGAAAGGCAAAAGAAGCGTGGGAGCAGGGAGAGAGGAAAGCAGAGTACGTCTGGTAAGGAATGAACAGCCATCGAATGATCATCATTAGGGTACCTGAGACCTGAGCCTGTGCCCCGGCTTTAGCATCTTCCCCCTTTTTCACATCAACAGAAATGAAGGAAGGAGTAGAGTAATCATCAGGGGTGTTTAATGAAGAAATGGAATTTTTGGGAAGGGAGCTGCAGCCCCCCCCTTAGATTTCCTCATAACCTCATCCTGATTTTTCCACCCAGACCTCTGCAAAGGGCATTAAGTGCTTGAGCCACCAAGGGAGTCTTTCTGGCTCTCACTCCCTATGATTGCCGTTACTGGCATTTATAAAGGGAGTTTTCAGGCTGGGGTAGGATGCACCTCGCTATCAAAGACCCTCCAGACAGCAACAATAGGTTGGTTTGTGGCCTGGGACTGATGTGATTTGAAGGTCCGGAGGGCCTTCATGCAATGGGGTGAGCTGTCAGTCACCAAGAGAACAGCCAGAAGAGTTTAAGCATGGGAGAAATGGGAGGAGCAGGAGTGTAGAGAAAGGATGAATGTCGTGCCTTGTCTGCAATTAGTGCACAGAATAAAATACATTAATTCACTGGAATACAGAAACTGTCACGGAGCATGAGGCTGGTGAGCAGTCCTTGGGCACAACAGGGTTATAACTGGTGAATCAATGGTCACAGACCAGCACAGAGGGGTCCCTAAAAGGTGACAGAAAAATTCATCTTCACCAGCAATGCCTACGTATAAACTTTCTCAAGTTCTGCACTTTTTTTAGAGGGCCATAAATTTTTGCTCCCCTGGAGATTCACATTTCCCCTTGGGGTGAAACGAGCAGCAGCCCATGGCCCCCCTTGGGATACACATCAGGTACTCTGAAGTCTCAGCTGGGAGATGAAATATAGGGAGAGACTTCTAAGAAAAGTCTTGAGAGCAATCTGGTAAAACCTTCAAGCCAGTTGTAAACAGAAAGAATCTCTTGAAACAGTCACAGCCTTTTGGTGGTGATTCACGGGTAGTGGTACGGTGAGAAAAACAGTTTTTTGGGGGCTTATTTCAAGTGGGTGGGATAAAGCTAGTGATGGAGAGAAGGCATGAGGAGTGCTGGGCATAGCAGCATCAGAGACATAATGTCCATGGGAGACACTTGGGGAGCAAGTCTTCTACTAAGCGGCACTACTACACCCCCCCCTAAAAGAAGGCTGTTTCTTGACCTTGAGAAAAACGTCTGTCAGAGCCCCCCCGTCTTTCACTCTGCCTCCACTTCTCCTTGGTTATTAACCACCCCCAGAGAGTTCAGGAAGTCCTCTGAATACCTGAACCTCAAGCAGAGAATTTCAGAGCTTTGCACGCTAAAAAAAAAGTGACAGGAGGGGTGTGAAACTGAGCAACACATGGTATTTTACTGGCTGAGACTTGATGTGCCTTGGATTCAGAAGTGGTCCTGATTAATACTCATCCTGCATTTACAAAATTAAATTAGGTAGCTTAAAATTAAAAATACATATTTATTTTCACCAGCCTGGGTATTCTGAATGAACTGAAAAGGAAAGAAGATGGGATATTACAAATGAGACAATTAGGCAAAGCAAGCAGGAGAAATTGTATAAATTACAGTCCTGTGATGAAACGGTGCTTTGATGCAAGGGAGGGGAGCTGGCAAGGACTCCAGTCACCAGAGATGGAAGGTGTTGGGGAGGGATGGTGGGAAAGGAGTCAAAGAAGAAAAAAAACAAACAAAAGCAAACTATGAGAAAATCCATTAGTATTGATTTAAGGAGGTAATCAAGGGGAAACAGTCTCAAACGGACAGGATGGAGTGGTAATGGTAACACATGAACACTGTGATGCTCGGGGCCTCGCACAGCTCCTTCGACTGCAGAATTATACTTCTGGGAGAGCCTAGGTCCAACCCCGGTACCTCTTGGCCTGGCCGGATTCCCAGCACCTGCCAGGTGTGATGAAGCTCCTTGGGTGTGAAACAGGATTAGATCAGACCTGAAAACTCTTCCCTTGGACAATGCTCAGGATGGAACCATAAGCAAATGAAAAGAGCAGGAGTGAAGGTGGTTGCTGCGGTTGGAAGCGAGCCAACCGGAGAAGAAACCCAGCAGCTTTCAGACCAGCACCAGGGTGCTTTGCAGAAGATTGCCATTTCCAGAGCAAGTAAAATTCCCAGCAAATCCAGAAGTAAAAAGAAGAGTATATTGCTCTCCCTCCCCTGCACGGATCACAGACCCCCATTACAGCAAAACACCTGTGAAGAAAATATTCCCAGGAAGGCTGCAGCTTTTCCAAGGAACAAGAATTACCCATTGACTCTTCCATATGGCAGTTGGGATTGTTTGCTTTTCCCCAGCAGAAGAAGACAAGGCTGGTCATGGACAGTACTCACAGCTTGCTGGCGACCAGAGATGCCCAGCACATTGCAGAATCTGGCCCCAGACATGTGAACTGTTCCTGAATACAAAGCAAACCAGCTTTCCTCTTCAATATACTGAAAATGTTTCCCTTGGTTTTCTACAAGGAAGAAAACGCCAGGGTGCTTTTGCAAGAATGCAGGCATATACATATAGCCTGACATATTCCCTTAAAAATATACCCTTGCTGCACAAAGAGCTCTTAAGTATGCAAGTTTTACTGCTGTGAAGTAGGTCCTGGTCACTGGGGGGTGCAGGTCCCTCTGATGGGTGGGAGAGGGCATGGAGGAAGCCTAGATCAGTCAGCCTAGCTCAACGAGAAGAGTCTCTGCACTTTGTTGCCCATGAAGGTGACTTTAAACTCAGATCTGCCCACTTACCGCTGCTATTTGACTCTATGTGTGTGGTTGTGCAATTTCTATGCACGCTTAAAATATATGGTTTGCATTCACTTCTTGAACAATTCAGCGTAGTTATATTTTGGTCACAACCAAATCAAATCTCTTTGGGATTAGTTTTTCAAAGGGAAAAATAATTACCATGCAGATGCCTGAGCTGTCATTGGAGGAGACTTAGAGATCTCTGAGTAAGGCATGAGCTAGATTAAAGAAGTGTATGGGCTTTCTATAGAGATTTGCATTTCATCTACCCCACAAGCAGATGTTTTCACCTTCTACAAGTCCCATTGTAGGCGCTAGATCCTAAAGTCACATTTCCCACTGTACCCAACTTTCTCTTTTTAGTGGTGGATCAGGAAAATAAAAGCCTCAGGACACCTGGTGTCTAGTTCTGTATCGCTCACAAACTGAACAACCTGCCGCATCCCAATTTTTTCCAAAGTTCAGACTGGAATGGAAGAACTCGACTAACCACTATACAAGCATTGTGGATCTTTGTGGATCATTGTGGATCACTGTGAGGGTGACAATTTGACAAATGGATGTCAGTGTCTTCTTTGGTAAAGTCCTGACCTTTTCAAAGAGCATCCTATTTCTCAAATGTGGGAGAAGCAATGGAAGGGTAGTTTCTTCGCTCCTGAGAGCCAAAACTGGGTTCTCAGGGAGCTGTGTCCTCAGCACTGTCTGCCTGTTTCTGTCCTGGGACATATTAATTCTGCCATTCTTGCTTCCTCCCTGGGTTTTCCCTTTCCATTTTTCTCACCCCTCCAAATATGTAATATCAGTTTTGCAAATAGCCTTTCAGAAACCCTTTTTAGTCCTTCTAAATACTTATTGGCATATGAGTGTTTTGGGTTTGGGGGTTGATTTTTTTTACCCTGTGGATCAGTGTCTTGGGAAGTAGATTCTGCTACTTCTAGCTGTGTTACAGATGAAGGGGCATTTAAGTGCTCCTTCTATTTCTCTTGACAGATGGGTTCTTTGCAGACCTGTTAACTGTAGGTTTGAGAAGAGATCTACTTGATCACTGAACAGCAGTACTGCTGAACACACCATTTACTTTCTTTCAGAGCTTCCTGCAAAACCCAGTTTAGCTATCTACTGCAGAAATACGTATAAATACATATATAACTACTATATAAATGCAAAGTGTTATTATGAAGGGGAGAAGAGAATTGCCATATCGATCTAAATAATATGCTGTTAACTGTCAAAGAGCAAGCACACTTTCTGCTAACAGGTTTTTCTAATTCTAGAGGAAGAATAACAAGGCTGGAGGCTGGAAGACATTTAGCAGCAAATACGAAAATGGGTTTGTTTGTTCTCGTTCTTTGTTCCTTTAAACTCTCTGTGCTTTGCTGCATGCCTGTTTTACAAAGCCACAAAGCACTTTCACCCTACAGCAGGCTCTAAAAGCAATTTCACATGGCCAGCAGAGCTGAAGGAGGGAGTGAAGGGGAAACAGATTGACTTTTCTATACAAGAAAATGGAACAAGGCATGGGGAGACCTGGGAGCCAGGGAGGCATCACGAACCAAGAACGTAGCTGCAGGTCTGTTATCTCCTAGGGCCTGGCTTTCCCTCCCTTTAACTGGTTTGTGCTGATATATATTAATTTGGATATCTGGATAGCTTTTGGGGTCAAATACTTCATGGTGAGGGAGTTATACTCTGCAACAAAAACCTGGTTGCTTAGATGGGTTTCTGCCTGCTCCTCCTGCCGACAGAAGGTAGAGATCCTCTACGCTGCTCTGCCTTTGTCAGCTGAAAGCCACACAAGAAACCAGGTGAGGCTTAAAATCCAGCACAGTCCTGTGGTCGAGCAACCGGGTGACAGTGTTTTCTTCTGGCCTAACCATAGGTCTGCATTGCAGCCTCCTATTTTAATATCAAATGTCCTCTCTTCAAAAGCTGACATGGTGCTGATTGAAAGGTTAAAGGCACCTTGGTTTTATACTTTTTTTTTTACTTTTTTACTTTATGGGTTTTTTTTTTACTTACATAGGGTGTTTAGAAAGGAAAGGGAAGCAATACTGCAGTGAGCCGCTGTGTTTACAGATGTGAAGCAGACCAAAGGTACCGTCAATCATTTTGCTTCACAAGCAACAGAAGGTAGAGAGATGCTCCGTGAACAACAGTAGTAGCTAAATCAGCACTTAAGGCAATTTATGGGTGTTCTCAGTGATTAAATTGCCACATGTCTAGTGCCAAATAAGAGTACTATAAAGAAAGAACAATAATGAGAAGGCACTATAGAGATGTCCAGCTCAGATCCAGAGATGGTCTAATGCAAGTAGTCAGTGTTGCACCTCAGCTAACAACCCCTGATACTTCTCAGGTTATTCTGGCCTCCTCAACACCTCTTCTTTGTGTTTCAGCATCTTCCTGTTATTTCAAGCAGGGATATCGCATTGTTATGTCCTGATAAGTGAAGAGCAAGAGGAGTGAGCCAAATGTCATGTCACGTTCTTTGTTACACGGTGGGACTTGCTGGGATGTGCAGCATAGTCTCTGTGTATGTGAAAAAGAGGTGTTCCACAGGAGAACTTGGATACTGTGATGTGAGGATCTGAAAGGTCCAAGCTGATGATGATGGTCATGGTTTCAGATCTGGAGGATATGGACGATGCTGATACCAATCATTAAAAAACAGTGAGTGAGGTGGACTATGGCTGAGGGAGATTAAAAGCTTTGCTTTGGTCATATTAGACTGATGTGAGGTTAGCCAAAAGGACATGTCAGAGGGAGACAGCACGTATTAGTAGTTTGGACAGAAGCTTTAACATGCATCTCATTTAGTTTAAGATAGCTATACTACAGACTGCCCCCCTCTCAGTTAAGCATTGAGAATCCTTACAGTCGATGGAGACACAAGTATTTTTCAGTGCTTTTCATCGCCTCCTCAGAGAGGCCTCTGAAGTATGTCTGAAGAACTGTGTCCAATAAGTACCAATTTATTCCCATTGACTACAAAAAGCATTTTCATTAATAACTCAGATGCAGAAGGGTCTCTTGTATCTGTATAAAGTCAGGCAAGATTAACCCCACCTTAGGAGACCATCTGCTGAAAAAGAAATTCTTGAAGAAGCTACACAGGGATGGCAATGAAGATGGTAGATGACAGTAGCAGGGCCACAAGCTGGTGGAAATCCCCAGTCAGCTGGAGGATAAAGAGAATCCTTCACAAGAGCCATGAGAGGGGTAGAAGACAACAGTCATAGATATTAAAAGAGGACAAGAAGAGTCCATGGCGAGTGAAGAGTAAGGTGCAGTGCTGAGTCTTAGCTTTGGCTTGGGAAAGGTCCTTGGAGACTTCTGAAGAAGTCACGGCAGCACTTAGGGCAGGCATCGTACTACGGAATCTTGGATGGAACTGGCAGAGAGGAACTCCACACCTTGAAAACAAACATTCAGGGAGGTTGGAGATGAGTGGGAACAAATGAAGCACCTTTTCTTTTTGGAAAAACAAATAAAATAAAGTGTTCTATCTATTATCACAAATACATACCTGAAGTAAGTAATTAACTAAATAAAGGTGTGGCTGGATCCAGGCATCATCCTTCTATACAGTAGCTCACCTTTTGAAAATCACAGATACCAAAGAGGTGTGCTAGACTGGAATAACATCTGGACTTGTGCAAAGGACAAGGTAGAAAGTTCCCCACAAATATAAACTGGATTTCTCAAATTTTACCAGCATCCCTTTGTTCAAATGGTCCCTAATGTGGGTGTCATTGGTTATATTTTAAGTAGTTTTGGGAACAGTCTCTAATAATGTTCATCACTGAAGGACCTGATCAGGAGTAAAAAGTTGTGAATCCACTTACTGGCTGTGGCACCAATTCCCTCTGTAGTATCCGCTTAAAATATTAAAAACTCTCTGCCTCAGTTTCCAATCCTACTCAGGTGTAAACCTATGTCCTTTGTCCCGCTTGTTCGGTCTAGAAATGCTCTGGGCTACTTCAGTCTGTAGAGCAGTACAGTCCGGATCTCATCTGGGGTCCTGGAACCACCGTGTTATAAATAACAACCATAACCAATTTCCTGCAGTCTTACTAAAAAGTTTTTTCCTTCTGCCTGTCTCCATATACATATGTATGAATATTAATCCTGCCAAAAGAAGAGGGAAAAAAAAAAAAGCAGAAAGAGGGGTAATAAAAATTCAGTACATCAGGCTGACTTTTCTTGATTTACAATAGGTAATTATCATTCTTTACGCATGGCTGGTCTCCTGTTGTGAGAAAGCAGAGCAGGTGGAGCACCGCTTGTCCGATATCCTTCCTCCCGACAATCGCCTCCACCTGCAAACCCCCCATGCACCTGCCTGAGAGAGGCATTGTCGAGACCAGACAGAAGGATGGATGAGAAAGATAGATGGAGGTATCTGAACACAGGCAGCTGGAACCGCTGGGTTTGCCCACACTTGGGTAGACTTGAAATCTTCCTTAGCATCCACTCTCTTACTTAACTTGCCATTGCGATGGCTCTATCTTTTAACTGTGGGGATAAAAAAAAAAAAAAAAAAAAAAAAGCAGTAAAATTAAAGGTCATAAAGGAAGTCTGGAATGATAATTGGAATTATTCAGGTAATGGATTAAAACTATTACAAGTACTATGATCTAAATCTGAATGGTGGGGGAAGGGGAAGAGGGGGAGTAAACTAATAGAACTTGGAATTGATTTTCAAAGAATACTAAAAATTATTACCAGTAAAATTTACAAGCGCTGTAGATCACGCTCACTGCTGCCTTATTTGTAACAGAAATATCCAATTCCAAAATGAATTGGTCTGTGCTAAAACTAACTCTTGCTGATGGTGGCAAGTTGTTAATTAAATGACACTTTTGTGCTGTTCATTTTGAAAGTCTCTGGAAAGATAACCTGAAGTTCTCAGCTTCTGAAATGAGGGGGGAGAGGTGAGCAAGCACAGAGTTTTAAAGATTCCCAGGGAGAAAAAAAAATTCCCTTCAGGGATATGATCACCAGGATCGGATTTTCTCATACAGCCAACATGGAGAAGGGGTTAAATGCTTAGAAAGGAAATAAATGGATGTACAAGGGACGGTGTTCACAATCCAGAATTGCATGGTATTCTTGCAGAGAAAGTTACATCAGCAGAAGAGCTATTTTATGAGTAGTTCGCCGAGGCTTCTGAGTGCCCATGGACATAAAGGCTTGGTTTTCCAGTGAAATGTCAGATGCAGTGTTGTCCCTGAATTCCATGGGGACTATATAGAATCATAGAATCTCAGAATCATAGAACAGTTTGGGTTGGAAGGGACCTTTAAAGGTCATCTCGTCCAACCCCCCTGCAATGAGCAGGGACATCTCCCACTAGATCAGGTTGCTCAGAGCCCCGTCCAACCTGACCTGGAATGTTTCCAGGGATGGGCCATCTACCACTAGATCTCTGGGCAACCTGGTCCAGTGTTTCAGCACCTTCATCATAAAAAATTTCTTCCTTAGATCTAGTCTGAATCTACTCTCTTTTAGTTTAAAACCATTACGTCTTGTCCTATTGCTACAGGGCCTACTAAAAAGTCTGTCCCCATCCTTCTTAGAAGCCCCCTTGAATTATTGAAAGGCCGCAGTAAGTTCTCCCTGGAGCCTTCTCTTCTCCAGGCTGAACAACCCCAACTCACTCAGCCTGTCTTCATAGGAGAGGTGCTCCAGCCCTCTGATCATCTCCGTGTCCTTCCTCTGGATCTGCTCCAACAGGTCCATGTCCTACTGATGTTGGGGGCCCTAGAGCCAGATGCAGTACTCCAGGTGGGATCTCACCAGAGCAGATGGGGAAAATCCCCTCCCTCAATCTGCTGGCCAAGCTTCTTTTGATGCAGCCCAGGATATGATTGGCTTTCTAGGCTGCAAGCGCACATAGTCAGCTCATGTCCAGCTTTTCATCCACCAGTGCCCCAAGTCCTTCTCTGCGGGGCTGCATTACATATACATATGCAACGCTACATGGTGCCTAAAGCCTTGGTTGGAGGAAGGTCTAGGTTTTCTGGTGCCCGGACCACCTCCATATCAGTTAATTGCATTGTGCCTTGGATAATTCCTTCTGTGCTTTCCACTGGACATCTCCATTTGACTTGATAAATGTGGCTACATAAGCATGAGTGGTCCCAATGACCTTTAATTATGCATGCTCATGGTGGGGCTGAGCCATAAGTTTCACAGGGTGGACTCAGAAGACATAGAGGCAAGTCATGCATAAAACCTGTCTCAAAAAGGACTTGAGCCTGTCTCCAAAGTGTAAGCTTAGTATCTTGAACCTCTTCACAGCATTTTAGTATACCTCCAGCCCAACTATTGTAAACAATCTTCCTCTGTCCTTAGAAAGGACCTCTTATGGCCAAGCCAACCTGAATTCTTACAAGAATCACTTCTAGGGATGGATATAGCCTTTGTTTCCACACCTGTAGATATATTATTCAAAGGATTCCCTCACATTTCGATAAAAAAACAGATCAGGAGGTGCCAAAATTACCTTTGCCATAAAACACTGTTCCTGTGAGGTCAGTGAAGCCATCTCCATGTCTGCCAGAAGAGATATTAGCCCAAAGAATATTTTAGGTCCCTGTCAGCAGTTGAAATCCAGTCTCATGCATGTAGCAAGGGGAAGCTATTGCCTTTCAGATATCCCTCCTCCCATTCAAGTTGCCACACTGGGACACAGTAACTGGCCCTACCAGGTGATCCTACAACTGCTACCCACTGAAACAGATCCAGCCCAGGGTTTTTGTTTGGCTGGTGTGGGTTTTTTTTGTTTGTTTTCCTTATGCAGTTCTGCTCCTTGGGCCACACGTCTGCCAAACTCTTAGTTTACATGCTGATCTTGACAGCCTTCCCCAGCTCTTTTCTCTGTAGCATTCACAGAGAAAAATAAAATATAGCTGGAGTAGTTCAGCTTACTCACGGAGCAGCTTGTTCCTCACTTACAGGCAATATGTATTTCACAGTGGGGATCTTATCTCTTTCATTTTACTACCTTTATTTATTTCTTTCATATAATGGCACAGCTTTTTTACTTCTTTTGGTTGGGTTTTTTTTTGTGTGTGTAGGGGGACAGTTTTAGTGATGGCAGCGGGGACGGGAAGAACTTTGCTAAGAATAAGAGAGAAGCTACCAGCTGGGGCAGCTGTCTCTCTATCATCTATCCCATATACACTAAGTGATAAAACCTCTGCAGTCAGTGCTTTCTTTGGCTTGGAATTTACTCAAAGGTTTACCATCAGACCTCCCAGTTTCCTGTACACATGGTAGAGGAAGATAGAATTAGAAGCCACTTAAGCAAATAGGATACACAGAAGGCTTCCATGGGACCATGCAACTGAAGGTGCTGAGCAAGTTCACCACTGTCATGGTGAGGCCACTCTAGCATATATGAAAGGTCAAGGCAGTCAAAGGATTTTCTGATGTCTGGAAAAAGCCAAATGTCACAGCCAGCTTAGAGAAAGGCAAAAAGGAGGATCTTGGTAGCTACAGGGCAGTCACCCTCAGTCTCTGGAAAGGCTACAGAGCAAATCCTCCTTGAAACTATAGAAACACGAAACACAAACGTGTCTAAGAGCAGCCAGAATGAATTTTCAAGGGCAAGTCATGCATGACCAACATGATTGCTTTCTATCAAGATATGATTAGCTCCAAGGAAACAGAAAGCAGTAGGTGTCATTTGCCTTGACTCTAACAAGGGTTTCAACAGTCTCCCATAATACTCTTGGAGATGTATTGGAGAGATATGGACTAGGTAAGTGGACTAAGAGGTGGGTAGAAAATTGACAGGACCATTGGGCTCAAAGGGTAGTGGTTAGCCATACGAAATCCACGTGCTGGCCAGCTGGATTCTTCTCCTCTAATTGTGTAAATCACACCTGGATTGCCATGTCAAGTGTAGTTGGGAGTCAGGATCAATCTTAGGTGCAGGACAAGTTAGGTAACAGTCTATTTTTTCCCCCTCCAGTGACACAGGATTGTAAAAGTCAGTGCTATTGCGCTAGATGTTTGGTAAAACACAATACACCTCACATTGTGAGCAACCTGAAAATGCTGATTAGAAACTCAAAAGCAGTGTAATAACTTGTGATGAAAAAGGAAAGTGATAACAACTGAGCTGAATAATCATATCTGAAGTGTGGAGAAGCCATACAGGATAAACTGAAAACATCAATTAAAAAGCCATGCACTTTGCGATAGAATGAAAAAAATAGCAATGATATGGGGCCCAGTGCTAGGTAGAGATGGCCTGCTTGTAATGTCTAAGAAAAAAGTATACAGTAACTATTTCTTTTTATCCCTTTGGAATAATAATAACAGGGGAAAATTAATATCACCTTTGGGTGTCAAAGCCTTCTGCAGTCATTCAGAAACCAAGAGCTTTGTAATGCATATCCGCTGATAGAAATACATGGAATGTTTAGGCAGAGTGACACCCTGTTACACCCTGAAATTCTGAAAGAAGGGGCAAATAACTGCATTACCTTTGGGGGTCAGCTTTTGAGAAACCTTCAAATGTGAGAGAAAATGCAGAATGCATGCAGGTGTGGATGTCACATTGTCCTGGTTTCAGCTGGGATAGAGTGAAGTGTCTTCCTAGTAGCTGGTACGGTGCTGAGTTCAGTATGAGAAGAATGTTGATAACACTCTGATGTTTTCAGTTGTTGCTAAGTAGTTGTTAGACTAAAAGTCAAGGATTTTTCAGCTTCGCATGCCCAGCCAGCGAGAAGGCTGGAGGGGCACAAGAAGCTGGGAATGGACACAGCCAGGGCAGCTGACCCAAACTGGCCAAAGGGGTATTCCAGACCATGGGACGTCACATCTAGAACATAAACCGGAGGGCGTGGGGGTTGGGATCGCTGCTTGGGACTATCTGGGTGTCGATCGGCGGGTGGTGAGCAATTACTCTGTGCACCATTTGTACATTCCAATCCTTTTACTATTACTGCTGTCATTTTATTAGTGTTGTTATCATTATAATTACTTTCTACTTTTCTGTTCTATTAAACCATTCTTATCTCAACCCTGGAGTTTTACTTCTTTTCCCTATTTTCTCCCCCATCCCGCTGGAGGGGGGAAGGGGGTGAGCGGCTGCGTGGTGTTTAGTTGCTGGCTGGTGTCAAACCATGACACACGTCTGCTGAACTGGAATTAAATGGATCTGGTGTTGCAAATCTGCCTTGTGCAGTCTTCTGCCTTCACTGCAGAGAAGCAAACCTTCTAAAAGCATTTGATTTAGTAGTAATGACAAAATTAGCAGTTGGAGATATGGGTAAAGTACTCAGTAAATAGATTAAATAGCTAAATTACTAACAACTAGTCATCAGCGGGGAAAAGAGGTGTTTCTAGTGGGATACAGAGGGGTGATTTCTACACCTGATCTACACAGCATGTGCACCACCACCAACAGTATTACTGAAAATGTGTGGTCTGCTTCAGTGAACTGGTAAATCAAGAAGGGCATGCCCAGCCCTGGAGAGAGCTACCTTCATCACTGGATGAGCCAATGACCATGAGCTCCCAATGCAACGCTGTGGCAAAAAGACTGAATTCAGTCCTTGGTTTTAGAGAATGGTGAATATGAATAGAACTTTTATTGATGTCCCCTGCTCCTCTCTTGCTTCTCTCTCTTTTTTTTTAGTATTTTTTTTTTTTTGTCAGGAGGCAAAGAGTAATGCAGAAAAGCAGAAAGAAGGAGAGGACAGAAAAATTGCAAATTGAATGTTGATGGGTTTTTCTAAAGTCTTCTCCAGATATCACTAAACCCAGGAAAATTTGAAAATTACAAACAATGGGGTTTGTTTGAGGAAAAAAAAGTCATTTTTATCTAGAAGAAAACTTAAAAAGAAAATACTGCAAATAGCTATACTTAGGACTCTGGAAGCAAGACTGAACTTAATGCCAAGGAAGGCTCCATAGAAAGTAAATGAGGCACCAAAAGACTTTATAATTGCCCCATTAGCCATCTTTCATCTTTTACATCTATGACACAATCAACACAGGCACCCCGTGAGTCTGAGAGAAAGGGTCTTTACTCGCTCACAGGTTGATGCTATCAACTAGCTATAGTACAAGCTATCCAGTCTGCACTGAACTCTCCTGGCCCAGCTAATTTCTGCTGCAATGGGACAGACAGCACCCTCAAAGGAATTTATCATTTCCTTCCATCCAGAAAAACACAGGAGCGAAGGGCATAGAGTCACTGCCAAGGAGTTACACGGTTGTCATTTAAACTGTAATTCACCCAGAGCCAATGGAGGCGCATCAGCCTTGTTGGGCCTGGAGTTGCAGGATTAATGGAGCTGAAGCAGAGCAGAAGCTTTTTACATGCAATTCAGGAAATGTCTAGACTTTGTGAGAAACCTGTTAAATTAGAGTGGCAGGATGCTGGGAACAGGGAAGCTCTTCTTGCTCTTGGCAAGAGGATCAGTTGGTGGAGGGGGGGAAGCAGTAGGATTGATTGCTGGGGGTGTCTGGTTGTTGCTATTTGGAGACTGATGGAGTAGTTGGCAAGGTGAAGCATTATCTGACTCAGGACTCTTGACTCTAAATAATGGTGGGGTGTGGCTAGAAGGGAAATCATTTGGGGGCATCTCATATGAAATTGTAGCCCTATGGCAAAATTGTTGTTGACCCCAGCAACAGCGGAGGAGGGAGGAAGGACTGCTAAGGTTGACTGGATCAGAGAAATCATTTTAGGGTCTCCTTTCAACAGGCATCCATCTTCTTTATCTTGATTTCTGTTCAAGCCTTCCCCAGCTGAGGCTTTATAACACGCAGAAGAAAAGCAAGTCACCAAAAGCCAGCTAGACCAAGGTACGGGCAAGTATGGTTGCCCCATGCAACCTGGTGGTGGTCTATTACTCCGTTTAAGACCGCGTGCATAGTAACCTTCCGCTGGTCAAGAATTCCCACTATTTCAACCTGTGCTTGCTATTTGAAAACGCTTACTGTTTCCTCTCATCCCTGCTCAGTTCCTAGACTTGTGTTACTCTCTTGGTTCCTGTGCTAGCTCCAAACCTTCAGTTTATCAGAAGCAATTACGTCAGACAATTACAGTTGTTTTCCCAAGACAGGGTGATGGGTCTTGTGAGCAAGAGAGAAGCAACACAGCTTACACGCTGGCATTAGAAAGGCTCTGGTCAGTGTTTCATATGATCTTTTCCTAAGGAAGATAAAGAAGTGTGGTGAAGATGAATGTGAAAAAGTGAGTACTTGCAGAGTGATGATGGCTGTCATGCTGTCAAAATGATGCAGGCATCTAATAGGAACCTGCAGGAGCCTGCTCAGACATACATTGAGGAGCGCAGCTTAGAAGACACATACTCTTCTTTGCCCAAGGCTACCTATCCACTTTTTGAGCTCTGGCAAGGTCTCTCACCCAGCCGAGGTTCTGAGCATCACACTTCAAAAAATGTGGAGCGTTGGCAAAAGCTGGTTAGGGGAGAGCAGGGAGTAGAGTTAAGTGCCAGAAAGCTGCCTTCAAGGTTTCTTGGTCTTCAAAATGTGATGCTTGGCCTTCTAACAATGTTACCTCAGGGTGAAAACACCAGTGATCCCATCTCCTCCATGAAGAGCTTAGCCCTGCTTTAAGAAGGAAGCTCTTATGTCAAAAAGAATTTAATCCAAATACATTTTTGGGGCCTTCAAAAGTGGTTCTCAAACTGTGGCTCACGGGACATCACCAAGGAAAGCTGCTAAAGAAATGTTTTCAGAACAAAGGAGACGAGGGACATCCTGGGGAAATGTTCTCAGAAACTCTGCTCTTCAGGTTTGGGCCTGCACACAAAAAAGGAGGAGAAAGACTAAGCCAAAGAAAGACTATATATATATATATATATAAAAAAAATAATCTTGCAGTCCCATTTTCTCAAACGCATTTAACTGAATGTTTAACCAGCAAGCATTGCCCCTCAGGGTGACAGACCCAAAATTACAAGTAAAGAGGCCGTGAGGTAGAAGCTTTCCAGGAAAGAAGTGACATTCCTCTGACGCAAGGTAAACATTTTGGGGATGAACCAGGGATGACCCTGTGCTCCTTTCTCAGGGGGGTGGAAAATGAAGTGAGAGAGAAGAAGGTGGGAGTGGGGGTTTCCGTGGAGCTTCAAAAAAAGTGAAAGACACCGTTACACTCATATGGGCTGCTTTGCGTAATTAGTTGGGGATGGAAGCCCAGGCAATGCAGAGATTCAAGCTGGCAAACATAGGGAGGGGAATGGCTGAGGGCCTGTCAGACCCACATAGTCTGATCTACCAAAGCAAATCGGTCATTTCCTAAATCTTTTATAGAAGACACCAGAGAATGGGTCTCTTTCTTCACCACCTGCTCTCATTCTGTCACTGCTCTTTTAATTTTCTTTATCTATAACGTTAATATTCCTAAAGGTATTTTTAGTGGGTTCCCTAGGAGATATATCTCTTCCAGTCTATGTGTTTCCTTGAATACCAATAGTTGAATATCCTGATATCATGATTATCTGCTAAAAATGATTTAACTTTTTTTTATAGAGTTTCCCACTAAAAATATCCAATAAAATTTGTTTTCTAAATTACCTCCATCCTGTGAAAGTGTCTGTGACAGAAAATAGTTTTTAAAATGTCATTTGTTGCTGCTAAATTTTCAAATTAACTGCAAGTTTAATGAGAATTATTGCTCCAGACAATCCCATATGAGATCTTCCAAACTTTTATCTGTTGATATTTGCCAGCTACAATCGTCTTTCATAAATCAGAATGCAGAACTATTCAGTAGTTTTAAATGTGAAAGCTCATTTATTTGTTCATTTAAAAAAAAAAAAGTAAAGAAAAGCCTCTTTTTACTGAATAGGCATTTATTCGGCAAAATGTTCAAACCTCTGCTGTTTGCAGTTTTCTCATCATGACTAACTTGAGCAACTGTGCACTGGGTGCATATTTTGTCGTATTACTGCTACCTATTTTTTTCCAGGCCACATACATCCACGTTTATGAAACCTACCCCTCATTAACACAGCACTCACAACTGGGCACATTCATCTGACTTCAGTCTCTTAAATATCTTTGAGCCCATG
>JANZLQ010000029.1:50825531-50837406 GCA_026212715.1 Elanus axillaris | reverse complement strand
CTACCCCTCATTAACACAGCACTCACAACTGGGCACATTCATCTGACTTCAGTCTCTTAAATATCTTTGAGCCCATGGCCATGCATGGCTTGTGCATGACACTATCTCAAGGCTTTTTTGATGACCCAAATAAATCCAGTAGGATTTCACCTCACAGACCATTGCAATGGATTCTCATTGATTATTGAGATATGATTTTCCCCTCCAGAGGACATTCTGCATTGCTTATTTTCTCTATCGCACTTCTGCAACCAATTTTCCTTCTATGGAAATCATACCTTCCTGGGCAGCCTGTCCCAGGCTCATTTGATACCTTTATAAATCTACATCTTGGTATTGAAGGTGCATGTTTCTGTGCCAGAATAACTATAATTAGTAATTCCATGAGCAAACTGGAATCTAGAAATATTCTTCCAGTATACTCTGCATGAAAAATATTGTACTGCATCACATTGCTATTATATTAATTCACTGCATTCAGACTGTGGTAGCATCCAGACACTATATCAACATATTGCTAAAGGACAAACCCTTCCCCAAAGAGCTTAATTCTGTACCAGTTTTATCATATTGCTGAACATCAATTATGCTCCAGCTGCTCTCTCCACAAAGGTAATAACTATGTTCTTTCCAAACAGGGTCTCAGGCAGCTTTCTCATATCTAAAATAAAAAGTCTTTAGAAGACTGATCTGATTTCAGATTGTTGCAGGACTGGAGAAGCATTGACCTTGCACTTTTAGGATTTCGCACAGAGCGTGAAATAGCACCAAAACTTGTTCTCCAGGGACAACCTCTCCGTGCTCTTCCCCCAACACCCTTCATGAAAGCTTTCTCCACCTGGTATTTCCTGGGCAGGCAAAGACTTTCAGGAGAAGAAAGAGGGGACAGGTAGAGCAGAGAAGATAAGACAGCAGTGATATAAAATGAAGCTACAAGGTGCCCTCAGCCCTGCATAATCAATGTCCTAAATCAGCCAAAACATTCTGTCTGGGTTCAGAAAAAGCAGCACTTTCAGGAGGTGCTTTGTTTGCCTACTGCTTGGCCAGAAAGAAATTTGACAGTTCAGAGCAGTAGCTCAAACTAACAAGTGTCTGTGTCCTCAGTCTGCAGGAGAGGCAACAAGCAGGCAGTGAATTTATGTGCTAGTGAAAATCACCTTATTATTTTCAGCAGTAAATTAAACTCTGCAGACTAAGCACTCGCACACTTTGGCTCACAAGCATCAAGGCACACTTAAATGTAAGGGTGCATGCGTATCGATATTGGAATAATTGCATAAGAACACATATAAGCCCTGAGAAATGCATTCACAAGGTCATGTACAGGTAAGGATAAATCCCTGGATAAAGATGCAAATCAATAACGTGAAATCTCGGACAACTGCTATGCAGCTGCATGGCTGTGGGGAAACATCTTTTTCTAATAGTAATAACCGAGTCAATGACTTCCTCAAAATATGGGATTCATTCAAACATGGGGGACCTTCTTTCAAGAAAGTTGTTACTTTTTTATTCTAATAACTGGTCAGACTCATTCCTTCAGCTATCTACTAATTACAGACTTGCTAGGCTAGGAACAACCTGATGCTCATCCATGGACAGCACCGGCTGAGATAACTCTTTCAACCCACATAATTAAAAGAACTGGGTTTTTTTAAGAAACATAAGGTTCAGATTTGTGGTCCTTTCAGTATGTTCCCACCCGTCAGCTGGGCTGTGATAACTATCAGTCTGCATGCTTTCCATGTTCACTGCGGCTCGAGGTAAATCAAAGTAAATCCCAGTGGTATTGGGCTAAGAGCGCACTCAAAAACAGTTACTGCAGCTGAGCTCATAGGCTTACTGCTCCCCTGGGTCTCAATACCAGGTCTGCTCAGGAACCTCTGCGATCTCTGTGGATCCATGCTCATATAGAGTGGCAGGAGATGCTGAAATGTGACTCAGTAAAGGAATGGGGAAGTCCTACATGTACAGGGTCTTTTATCTTCACCAGCACTCAACTCATTCGACAATGCCAAAACAGCTAAAATTAATTGGTAGCTGCAGAAGGGCATATTAGCATCAATATGCTGGCTTTAACTGCATTTTTTTTGTTTTGTTTTGTTTTGTTTTGCACCAAATAGCTTGCCTGCATATGGTAGAGATCATCCCAATGATTTATCTCTCTCATTGACTTCCCACTTCCACAGCTGATGAAGATGTGGAGAGGAAGCTCGTGTAAGCATCAGAAAGAGGCAAATTGGGCTTTCATGGCCCCATGCTACTTTATCCAATTACACTTTCCCATGTGAGGGCATCCCACTGGGGTCTCACCCTTGGATTCACTCTTCTTAATGACATTCAATCATTTTGTGCTGAAGACAGTCATTTTCATAGCTGCTTGCATAATAAATTCAGAGTTACATGCTCACTGGTTCTCTAATTATACCCCATTCTTGCAAAACAAAATGATTAAACTGAACTTCCACTGAAAAAAAAGTGAGTCAGCAGTTTTATTTTACTGACAAAGTTTGAATGTATTTGGTTTTGGTTTTGATATTTTCTTTTGCAGGTTGGAAGCTCACCGTATTTAAAGGTTGAAACATAGAAAATTATTGGGCCAGTGGATAAATGTCCTCTGAGTTTGTGGGATATTCTGTATTCCACTCCTGGGCTAAAATGATCTCAGTGACCTTGGGAAAGCTAATCGGCATTGACTTTGACGTTTGTGATACAGTGCCATGCAGACATAGCAGGACCCATTTGAACTAAAAGAGTTTCAGACCTGGAAACAGCTCCTGCAGCAAAACAAAAAAAAAAATAAAATCATTCAGTAGATGTCTGGTAGATAACAGAACATGAAATATTCTTCTATATTTAGGTTAGTCCAATCGCACACCTCAACATAATCTAAAACTGGTAAATTTTCATGTTTGTGAGATTACTAGAGAAATAAATCTGGGAAGCTCTGGAGGAGGTGGTGGAAACCATCAGACCTGTGAACACAGTGCTTAGGGTTCCTACTATTTTAGGGAACCTGTGCTGAGTATTGCAACTGACTGTTCGCTCAGAGGTTTTCTGAGCATCTTCGGTTGCCACACATTATTGAAATTGCCCATACTTCATTGGTTCTGCAGTGGGAGATACAGGTTGAGGATGTAATTCTGGGTGTAAAGGCACTGGAATCAGTCATTCCAGGTGCTGGTTCTGCCAACTAATTGAAAGCCATAAGATAAACATGGTTCAGAGCCTAGATCCAGTTGAACATGGGAAAAAATAATCCAAGGGATAAGCACAAACAATAAAGCTTCATTAGGAGTGGTCGGCCAGCCTTCCTAATACATTCCCCAATGTCATACCACCCTTCTGTAAATGGCCCCAAAGCCCTCCAACACTGCTGACTACAGGAGCTTCAAGACCTAGGAGAGCATTGTCATGTCCAGAACGAGAGCAACAGGAAGGGAAAAACACGCTCCTATAGCCATGCTGTGGTCACCCAACCAGCCCTTACCGCTGCCCTTATGCCACGCAAGAGAACCTCTTCAGTTAATCATTTGTGTAGACAAGCAAGAAACCAGGAACGCAGAAGATGGATGCTTAACTTACAGGTCTTTCCTGCACAAACAAGTGATAGTCCTTCCTTTCATTGTGAAAATTTTGGTTAAAACCCCCTGTGCAATCAAAACTGGAGGATTTTGGAGACACAAGCTACACATGCTGACACAGTTTCTACTGCAGCTCAGGAAGATATTTCCAAAATGTCCTTAAATTACCTCACTTGGATACAGCCAGGAGTGTGTCTGGGGTAGCCGGGAGCTCAGTGTGGGTTTTATCGCCTAAGATCAATTAAGTTTTCCCAGCAAGTGTCACCGCATCTATTGCAGTGTCTCTATCTCAGCAAGCCACTTCGATACACTCCTCTGCAGAGGTAGCAGAGCAGACATGTCCTGGGGTGGGACTCATCTCACCCGATGTATGGGATAGGTTTTGCCTGATCAAACAAGGAGGGAAATGAGATGACTGACATCCTAAGAACCCCTGGTTCTACTGACTCACTCTTCCTTGACCATAAAGGAACCAAGCAGTGACGACCTCTGATATTGGCAGTTCCAGTATAGACACCCATGATTAGTCATGCAAATGCTGCCCTAATCAAGCCCAACTCACTTAACCCATCTTCTTTTCACACCCATACAGAATATATCTGCCCTTATGCATCCATTTTGCTTCTCAACACTAGCAAGGACGTACTTTCGCATGGTTATTATGGTGGACATCAACAGGGGAAAAAAAAAATCCACCTCCTACTCCTGCTGTCAGGGTATTTCATAACTTAGTAGGGTGCTCATGAGTCGAGGTTGTGCTCTTTAACCTTGCTGTGATGCACGGCAGCTTAGACCACATACTGTCTGGGAGAGTTGGTTTGCATAACCTGCATTCACGTCCATCTTGTACGAACTCAGTGAGTACAGGACTAAGACCAATAAGCCTGATATAACCCAGGTAAACAGGTAAAGCAGTAGGAGTTTTTCTCCTGGGAGGGCAGTGGGTACGTCTGCTGTGGGTACCTCACCTTGGGCTGAAGTTGCTAGTGGTTGCAATGGCAAAATGGTTTTCATGTCCCCTCCGTGTCTCACTGAAGATCTTCTGCTTAAATGTCATACTTCCAGCTCCTTCATTTTTAAGGCCCTACTGGAAAGCTCCTCAGTCCTTGTGGGCATGTCAATAAATGAATAAAGTTAATTGTGAACATTACTGTGTGGATAGAGGATCTATGCCATCGCTGTTTGTTTCCTACTGCTGGCTTCTGTCACCACCCATCCCTCATCTTTGTTGCCTTTTGACATTGTAAATTCTTCACAGCACAGAACTTGCTCCTCTAATTTGTCTGTTAAATGTCTAGTCTACAGATTAGTCCCAGCCACCCTCATTAACAATAGCTTGTACTTATTCCTTCATAAGCTGATGGATGAAAAGCTCTATAAAGTGCAAAAAAATAGTATTTCCCCCAAGAGGAGGGTTTGCAATGTCATTGCTCAAAGAAAGCCAGCAGACTTTCCCATCTAACTGAAATCCACCAGAGCACAACTCTGTCGCCGGAAGCATATTTTGTTTTCCTCTCTCTTTTTTTAATTTTTCTTTATCTTCCAATTGATTCGCTTATGAAATTAAAGCAGATTATGATTTTAACTCTTTGGTTTTAGAGCCACGAGCAACAAAATCTACTAGCACTGCCATCTGCAAATTGCAAGAGACATAAAACAGTGTAAAAGAAAGGAAAAATAAGTGGTTTCCACTTAGCAGTATATTTCAGCAGATTAATTTGCTGTCTGACACTTGATGCTTATTGTTTGCAAACGCCGTATCTGCAACTGCGTATCAAGCTGAAAAGTATCATCTAATCAAAGAGGGGATAAACTAACAAGAAACTGCTCACATATGTCTTCCTTTCAGGTTTTCCATGCACGTGCACGCTAAAAGTGTGACAAGAACAGAGGGCCACTGACCTGGTACACATCTGTCTCCATAACAGCCTCCTGGGACAAACTGTCGAGACAAGACCCAGCCCTTGAGTACAGCTCTGCCAGTTCGTATTCCAGAAAGAGGCGTTCAAGTGGGAATAGAAGAGGAAATCTAAAAGGGGGAGCAAGTGAAAAGGAGAGCCTTTGGGTCACAACATGCCTGATTTTTAAGGTGTCATGACTAAGGTGAGAAGTTGACAGAGTGGTCCAGCAACTTCTTCTTCCCCACCCTCCCATATATGTAAGATTATTAAAAGGGTGAACCAGCAGTACAGCCTTGAGGACGCTGCAGAAAAAGAGTACATTTTTTAAAAATCTAGACTTGTTTGAACTCTATTAAATCTTTGCTTCACTGGTTCTAAGCCTGTCCAAGCCAATCTGAATGATTATTGTTATTATTAACAGAGCGCAAAGTGAGAAAAGAGAGGGTTTTTTATTTAAATAGGTTATTCTTCCTGCAGCTGGCTGTGCTGCAGAGGCCTGGCAATGGTTCATGTTACAGGCATTACCGATTCCTTAGAGCTTTTCATGGGAGAAGCTTACTTAGACATTCTCATCAACTCTTCTCTCCCCTATTTATTGTCCAAAGATTGGATGATGTCCTCTCATAGCACTAATTGCATTTTTACATGCTATCTGTGCAGTTCTATCTTCGTGTTAGGACTTTCCTATGGTATTTCTGTTTCCTGCTGTTTACCAAATAAATCATTTTTGTGGTTTCAATGAGACTTTCCTCTCCTTTCCTATCTAGTAGAGAAAAGTCAGCTGTGACTGTATAAATCTGTAAGAATTCAGCATGAAAAACTTAAATAAAAATACATTAAAGTGAAAATACTTGGTTTGATCAAAAAACAATTTCAGCCCATGTCCTGACTGAGAGTGGTTACAGAGGAATACGAAAACAAGGTAGGCAGACACTGATACTCCCCAATATATTAACCCTTAATAGATTATTTTTCCCATGATTTTTTCCCTAGAAACAGCATCGTCTTGTGGCAAGGAGTGCCACAGCTCAACCACATGCTGCCTGTGAAGAATCTACTCCATTCCCTGTCACTCTCCCCACACCCATCATGATTTTAGCCTGACAAACCCACTCCCCAAAATGTCTCTTTTCGAGATTCAAGTGTGCACATCTATTGAATCCTTTTCTACTGCAGCTGTTCCTTACCATCCTTCTGTCATCTTCTCTGAGTCTTTTCCAGGGCTGCTAGAGCCTTTTGAGAAGGAAGGACAAGACCCACACAAGGTATTCAAGATGCAGGTCCAAAATGCATTTGTTCAGTGGCATAATGATGATTTCTGTTTGGTTTTCTATTCTCTTCTTAATAATCCTTAACATTCAATTTCCTTTTTTTGATTGCTATAGAGCAAGGAGCTCATAATTTCATTCAACTGTCCATTATAAGCCCCAAATGTCATTCCTCAGTAGCAATAATCAGCTCAGAGTTTATCAATGTGCACGCAGAATTAGAACTGTTGTTCTCCTTGTGTGCAATGCTCGTATTTAATGCCACTGAATTTCACCTGAGCTTTTATTGCCCAGCCATGCAGTGCAGTAAGATAATGCCAAAACTCTTCACAGATGGTGTCAGGAAGCTGCAAGTGTGGGGCTGATCCACAAGGGAAGGTGAGCTGCAACACAAGGGCAACAGCAAGGCAGGGATAGACCACACCAGCAAGGTGTAATAATTTCCCTATATGGGGGAATTTTCTGGGTAAAATTCCCTGCCCCTTCACTGCTCCCTTAGGGGGAGAGCCAGAGTTTGATCCTTTCTGGTTCAAACACACCACTCTTTTTTTTTTTTTTTTAATTTTTCCCGATAGTGCAACCTTATTTCAAGATGGGTGTTTAAACTTTGCAGTCTAATCGAGCAGTTTACAGCCTGGCCAGCTGACAGCAATAACTCAGTATCGTGATTTTGCAGTTTATTTCAATGGGAAGCATCTGATGTACCAGATCACCTTGTGTGTTTCTACTATAATATCTTAGTAGCTGTGTTTGTCTCCATGTCAGAGAGTGTTACAGGGAAAATAATGCTCCGAACTTAATGCCTCAGACAACTATAAAATCCTTCCCTGTAGCCAGATTAAGTTACCTACAAATGAGGTCCCTACAAATCTAGAGCCTTGAGATAGATAGGTGGTATTGAGGCTTTTTCACGCTGGACCCCGGGAATCCTTGAGGGAAGGACTGTGCATCATGTCTTCTGGTTGACGGGGTCACCAGATAAAGGCTTCACATGGTGGTAGACCTGTCAGCTAGCAGGTGAGAGAAATGTGGATGCCAAAAGCAAGGTACAGCCAAGCTTTCCCTCGTGATTAGCAGCTAGGACAGCAAATCCCAGATCCCCAGCACCTCATACGCAGAGATGACTGTGGCTGGGACAGTAAGTGTCACAGTTTGGGGGCCGGTTTGCACACCGGTGTGGGCACAGCTGTCCAATGGATGCACCGAGAAGCCACGCAGGCTGCATGACACCGAGGAGACAGCTCAGTCCTGTCTGAGTGCTGCCACTCATTTTAATGAATGGGATCCTCTCTGCAGATGACAGTCAGCGGATGCTGACAAGGCAGCATGAGCTGAACTGACAAACCTTTTGTTCTCCCGACCTGACAAATGCTTCTTCTCAGATGTTTTTAGTTGATGTCAAAAATTCAGAAGAGAGCTATGACTGCATAAGGGGGAAGATGTAGCCAAAGGGTGTTGGATGTACTATGCTTGCTGTGGAATGATTGCTGGAGGTGACTTAGTGGTATGTCCCCCTCTTAAGGGAAGGTGAACCTCCAGGGTGGAATGCGGTGGCTATACGTGACATCTGTTCCACAATAATTCCCTAAGCAACATAACCCGCAACCTTTGATGTTAGCAGCACCAGGGGAGTTTGGTGTGCTGGCTCTAGGAGAAACAACACGGAGGGTGGAGCAGAGTGGAGATACTGCAGCCAGGCTCTGTGATATCACGCAGGGATAGGGAACTGGAATTACTCGGACAAGAATGGAAGGTCCCTGCATTGAATCCACTGAAGCAAGGAGGTGAAATAATGGGGGTTCTGTCAATGCTATTGTCTTACTTCTGATTTATATCATAAATGCCCAGTGTCTGGAGTAGTGACATGCTAAATCATGTTCTCTGGGTGAACTTAGCTCGTTACAATCTCACTATAATACCAAAACATCCCTCCATCCCAAAAGTTACCTACCTCCAAGGTGCGACCACCCTACACTGAGCACGTGCTCTGAATTTTTTCTAGCATGTACCTTTAAAAGCAAAGCGAGAGAACTTTATTCTGATCAAAGTAAAGGTATGTATGACCAGAGTCACTCAAGCTCCACCTAAAAAATAAGAAAATATAAGAGGGCTTAAGGGAGGAGGGATGTTAAGGAAGACAACATCGTAGACAAGTCAGGAGGATATCACTGACTTCTGGGATCAGTCGATGGGCTGGATGTCTCTTCCCCCCCCCATGGGGACACTTATTGCGTGAGATTCGAACCCTCGGTTATACCGGATGCTTCCCCAGGAAACTTAGAAATCTCTATAGAGTTTTTCCGTAATTTAGTGTGCTTGTATTATTATTTGCATGTGCTTTGCAGACAGTGTATTTATCACCAGCAATCCAAAAGAACCTGTACTGTTGCTTTAATAAACTGTACTGCTCATTAATCTAGCCGTGATAGTTCATTAATGCAATGAAACTCCCTAAGTCTGGTAATTCCAGTGCATTGAATGCGGCTAAGCCGAGACTGCAGTACGCTATCAGTTCATCTGTCATCGTGATAGTTCAACATATTGAACGCGACCGGACTTAAAGCATTCAATTGGACATCACTCAGAAATTAAATCTAGCCGCTCCCAGCCCCTCTGACATCTGAGGATAAGGTGTAATGCAAGGGGGGTTATTTTCTGCCAAACTTCATTACACTTTAATGCAACACTTGCCCAATGTGAAGGCAAATTACTAGAGATACGCATCGGTCCACTCTTCCAGTCTTTGTGCTGATTGCTTCACTAGGTAAAGGTGTTAACAGGGCCCAGCTTCTCTTTTGTGGAGGGATTACAGAATAGCTCTCCACAGAGCAGGTCAGTGAAAAGCTTTGGTTCACAGAGCATGAGGTACACATGCTGAAAGAGCAATGGTCAGAGCATCCTCCATGGGGAAAATGTGCCTGTGAGATCTGCTTCTATAAAAGACTGTATTATCTTCATATTGTTCCCCCTTTAGTAATAATGCAAGATTCACCCCAGGGGAAGGAGAAGAACATTGCCCCAGCACCATTCAAAGGGATTTGGTAGAACAGGTAGGAAAATTATTCTTCTTATAAGAAAGCACATACAGAGTCGGGCATTTGGAAATGTGCTGAAAGCCGGGTTATTACAAAGCTGTTACTAATGACTACAATGCATCATTTCAACTTGTTTATTTTTCTTTCTTTAATTTCCAGATTATCCGGCTGTTGCTTATCCCCCACCCATTCTGGGAGTAAACAAAGACATCATGTGCCTAAGCTGCAAAAAAGTTACTTTCAGCAGCAAGTTAACTTGTGAGGCTTTTTTATCTCTTTTTTTCAGAAAAGCCAATCTTTCAACTTTACCTTTTGGGTTTACCTGTTCAATTTTATCTTTCAATTTTCCTTTGCAATTTTACCTTTGTAACATCTCAATGATTTATGAAAGTATTATTTCTGTTCTAGAAATAGGGAAATGGTGACAAAGGGTAGTTGAAATCTCTTGCATACAGTCCCAGGGGAGGTCTCTGAGAGGGCTCAGAGGAGAAGCTGCTTCTCTGGAGTCCCAGGTCAGAGCACTCCACATGACCCAAACGATGGGCTCAGACTAGATTCCAGCAAAAGGGGATTTTTCCTATACCTTACCGAGATCCCAGGCATAGGAATCTTCTGGCATTGCTATGGGAGATCTGCTTTTCCTTGCTCTTCTCCCAGCTTCTTGAAGTCCTCCAGCGCACTGCCAACCCCAGCTACAAACCTGTATGCAACTCTTTGTCAGATGAATAGCTGAAGAGAATATAGGAAAATTTCCCAGAAAACCGCGGTAAGAGTCCAGTGGTCTTGGCAAGACTGCCCAAAGGCCATCTGTAAAAAAATACAGGAATCTGGATCTATCTGCTACGCTTTCCTTCTGTGCTTTGGAAGTTACCTCCTTTTGTCACGCTCACAAAGGTTTTCACGCTTTTGTCAAGTTTTGAAAGTCCCATGAATCACATCCATCAATCTTCAAGAGAAAAATAATCAACAGATGGTCATCAAAGATCAGGAGGTGCAGGAGAAAATGAGCTCTCTTTTCCCCTTGGTTATGCTTCTTTAATGCAGTCATGCGTTCAGCTGCATCCAGCCTAGCAGGAAACTCATGACAACACCAATGCTTTGTGTATGGTGCCAGAATCAGTGCATGAAGCTCCAGCCTCAATCAGAGAAGAGTATATACCTCTACTAACCTGAAGGAGAATGAGAAGAGTGGTTTCAGGCCACATAAAAGAAATACTGGGTTGTTGAGAACCAGAGTTTGGTCTCTGTACCTTGGTGTGCAACTTGCAGCTGTCTCTCAACCTGCCATCTTCGATTCCCAACAACAAGCCACATCCATTTTTAATGCCAACAGGTGTGAGGGAGAAGCCTCAAAATGCAAATTAGACATCTTTTATGCAGATATTTTCATCTAAGCCTGCAGTGAGCCTTAGAAGTGTCTATTAATCAGTCATCACAATAAGGGATTAACCTAGATGATGAATGTGAATTCTGACAATTTTTGCTTTGGGCAGCTTATTTTTTAAACCCAGAACATTATGAAAGATGGACTTTTTGTCTTTGAACATCTATTACTCTCCTTTGGTTTATGTCTATACTATGCTGGACCTAACCAAGATGGGAATTCAGAGCACACCAGAAATTGTTCCCTCATTGCCCTTAGAGGCTGCCTGAAGTCAAGTTGCTAATGATCCTGGAGAAAGATGGTGTAGGGGCCCTTTTAAGTCAGATTATCCAAGTCTAGTGAAATGGGGGCATTCTCCATGCCAGCTAGAATCTGTTTGATGCTCTTATGACAGCAAAAAACTGAACTGATCCGAAAATGATGGCCCTTTCCTGAAAAAAACTCTTAGGCGGGTGAGGAGGGATTTGAGGTTAGCATTTCTGTTTGGTTGGTGTTTGGGTTTTTCTTTTGGTAAAAACTCACTGCAAGTACCAAAATTTTCTCTCAAAAGCGTTTCTTCAAAGATCTCTTTTTGGTTGATGTCTAAAGAAGGGAGAAGTTCCTGGTGGGGGACCCACAGACAAGGTCCTGTAAAATCCTTTCACTGACAATGTTCCTACTGTTGGGGGGGAACCCAACAAACACCACCCTCCCCCCCCGGTTG
>JANZLQ010000029.1:50805561-50815798 GCA_026212715.1 Elanus axillaris | reverse complement strand
TACATTGCATTAAATTACATTACATTACATTACATTATATTATATTATATTATATTATGGATTTATATTTAGTTGCTAGCCCTGAGCCTCTTCTCTACTGATATTTCTAAACAAGTTCCATGATTTGTGTAAAGGAACTTCTTTATGTTTGTTTAAAACCTGCTATTTGATCATGTCATTAGTGCCTCTGGGTTGTCATGGTATGAGAAATAATGAATAACCATTGCTTACTCACCCTTGCCGTACTCATCGTCGCTTTGTAGATGTATACAGAACGGCTCTCGGCTGCCATGAGAATTCCTGCTTAGCCACTCCTCATATTAAAACTCTTCCACATCTCCGATCATCCTTCTTTTTACATTTTCTAAGTCTACTACATCCTTTTTTTATATGGCATGAATGGAAGTACAGACAGTGTCCCAGATTTAGGTGCACTCGGGATTTATATACACACTTTTAAAGTGAAGCTCTGTTTTCTATCCATTTCCTAGTAAGTTCTAGGATTTTATTCACATTCTTTGCTTGTGCTGAGCAGTGAGGTGGCATATGAAAGCACTATCTGCACTGACTCCAAGATCTCTTTCCTGAGGGGTTGGTGCTAATTTAGAGCAGATCATTGTGTATGCAGTTGTCAGCTTTTCATTTCCCTCCTGGCTGTTATTTGGCATTAGCTCAGGCTCAGAGGGTTCGTAGGTAATGTTCTGAGTCACCAAACAGCCTGGGTCCTCACCCAAAAAGATCTCCTGCCCCACCTGGAGCTCCCTAGTTTATTATGTGGGCTCTGACTTTCACACAGCTGAAAGGGTAGACGTATGCTTGGGTACTTATATGCACCCTTTTTCCTGCCATTAATTGAAGGTAAAACCCAGAGATGAAAGTGGCTCTTTCCATAGTCCATGCCGCTTTAAGCCTAGTCAAAATCTGATCAGTTGGGCTAATTTCACTGAGAGGTGGAACTTCTATTACCACCTTCTGTGTTATGAAGGAGATGAGAGAAATTGCACCATCTACAACATCTTCTAGACCAGAAGCCTTTTTGTACAACTGGGGAACATGGCAGGAATAAGCACAGCAAAGATTTCCATGACTGAATCATGCGCATGCTGGAGATCTGCTATTCCCAGTTCCAACTGAAAGAGAGCGAAAAAAAAAATCAAGATGTATTCCCTCAGTTCATTACAGTGTCAGTCATAGCCTGCAGAGGTGAGAAACTGGCTGTTGGATAATATTATGTCACCTCTGAAAATTTAGAAGCTAAGTGGAGGAAGGGGGAGCAAAGGAAAGGTCACATTTACCCAGCAGATGCTCAGCTACAGTCTGACAACTCAGAACCACCAAATCCTAGCCAATGTCATAATTCCTCTTTTTCCTCCAAATTTTGCCTCTCCCACAAGGAATTTGAGATCACATGGATACTTTTTTTGTTTCACATTCAAAGGATATCAGCCTTGGAAACTTCACTGTGAGTTTCTTCTAAGCTCACAAGCCTAAGTCCTGGAGCACATGGGCTGCTCGTCCCTGGGAGTTCATCGATAAGCCTCATCAGAAGGAGCCCATTAGTCCCACCAATAGGGATGTTTGTTCTTAGAGGCACCTTGTCACTAATACTGGGACATGATCCCCCTCACCAACATGGCCTGGCAGTGCCGTTAAGTGCTACCAAGAAGTAGGCAAGGGCTACACTGAGATGGACATACAGGACCTCAACCTACCCATGGAACCATAAAACCCAAGTCTATTCTGGATGCATTAAGGTGAGATGATTGCTGAATGAGTTGAGATCCCCCTCCCAAGCTAGCAGAACTGGCACATCTATGGTATTTCTCAACCAAGTTCTAGTTTTACAGCCTCATGCTACTGCATCCTACTGTCTTAAAGACGGTTTAGCCTGTGCTACTCTTTCCTCCATCGCTGCTGCTATCAATGGCAGGAGTTCCTCTCTTCGTCCATCTCTGATTGCTATTCTGGACCTCCTTGAAGTAGAAAAGAGGAGCTGAACTCTGTCCAGGGATGTTCTCTACAATTCTGGGCACTTCTGCATACCCAACATTGGGAAAACACACAGGAGAGTGTCTGACATTTTCAATACCCTTTGTTTAGCTGTTAAGAATCCCGTTGTAAGGACAAATCTCAGACCTAGCACATGGGGCCATCATGTCATTGCATTTTCATAGCCCATTCTATACTTTTGCAATCAGCCTTTGGCTTCTAACTTGAAACAGATGGGACAAAAAAGGTGTCTCACATATGTGTTCATGCAGAAAAGCAATGAGTCCTGATACAGCCAAAGTCTCGCTCGTTCAACTGCATCCACATTTTCTGAGTGTGCTATGCCCCTTTATGAGCATCCTATCCAGGCACGAGTTTCGAAATGGCAACACACGATGCACTGCAGTTAAGAGGATGCTGAATGTCTTTCAACGCCCTGGCTTTTTGCATATTGAGAATCTCAGCTGGGATATTAATGACCTCATTTGCTTTTAGAAAGGGGGCCTTTCTAGCCAGGATCCCTGCTACTCTGCAGAGTCATAGAGAAGAGGTCTAAGGAAATAGCTGTATTGCTTAGGAACAGAAAGGCATGGTTCCAGCAAGAAGCCTAACAGGTGACCTGGGGCCAAAACAAATCCGCAACCTATAGACCTCCCTGGCTGGGAAAGAGTGCAGAGAGATTGCAGGATTATATTCTAGGAGCAGATCAGAGCTCGGTAGAGAGAGGGTGGCAGGAGTGTCCCAGAGAGACTGGAGGGGATAAAATATGCAGAAGTACTGTTGAGTACTTGAGACAGGAAACTGCTAATCGGGAGATTTAACATCTCTTCCTAAATCTGTCATGGCAAGAGCTACTGAGCATTAATCAGTCCGGGCATTCATCCCTCCTGCGCCTCTGCTCCCCTGCCTGGCAAAGAGGGATGGCACCGGTTTTGCAGGGACCTTCACTTGCTCACAGTTCCCCCAGTGAAATGGTCTGTCAACAGGTTCAATATTATTCTGAGTGCCAACACTTCTCACACCACGCTGGGTCTGCTACCTTGAAATCTGTGGCATGCACATTTGCAGCTACCCTGTTCCAGCTGATGTGGGGAGTAAGGACCATGTGATTTTTTTTTTTCTTTTTTAAAAGTATAAGCATAACATTTACCCAGACTGAAACATCGTCGTGATCTAAGGCAGCAGCAGCAGCAGCAGCAGCAGCAGCACAGAAAATTAGCTTAATTTCCAGACTGAATCCAAAGAAAGAAACTGTTACAGGTGTGCAAGTTTGAAGAGGAGCTCCAGCCTGTTAAGAGACATAGCTTTCTGGGGGTGAAAACTCCCCTGTAACTATAGCTCCACTGCAGAACTTGCAAACAGACTTCTTTTTCTCACCTCTGCTCTGTCAACAAACATGTAGAAACCTACATCCACATCTCTCGAAAAGTCAATTTTCCAGGGCTCCATGTTACAGAAACCCAAGCGCACACGTATGTGGGTGTATGGATGTAGGTGGTAATTTAAGGGTCTCGCCATAATCAACTCTTCTGGGAAAATTTAAAATACCATCCTCCTGTGGGTGGGGATTTGAGGACCTTCTCCTAGCAAATTAGAAGCTTTTTTTTTCAGTGCATGCGTGGGCGGTGAAACTGGGCTCACCTTCGGCAGCTTCGATGTAAAAATAAAACTTGTAAGACATTTAAATCTTCAGAGAGGATTTCAGACCTTCCTGCAGACAAATTAGCAATGAATATCTTACGCACATGTAGAATACACAGTGCAGTAGAGATACGGAGCTGGTTATTTTTAGCACAATATTAATATCTCTGGGGGTTCAAACTTAGACAGAGGTGTTGGTGTGCAGGACACTGCAGACACCGTAAGTGGGGCTAGCCAAATTTTTTTAAATTTGTTTTAATTTTAGCTTTTTACTCACTGATTGACCTTTTGCTTATTCTTTATCTCCCCTACACATTACCCATTGCACTTTTGCTCACACTGAAAAGCTTCATGAATCTCAGTCAAAGTTCCAGGTTAATTTCAAGTAGAATAAATAAGTAAATTAGAAGATAATGGAACTTTCAGTCTTCTGCTCACCAACCCACTGGTAGGGAGAGGTCCTCAGTGTCTGGTCATAGGGACATTTAACTCATCAGTGCAGATACAGACCTTCTTTAGCTCTTGTGCTGGTTGTAGACAAGGTCCAGCAAGAAACACAAAGCCCATATGATGACTGCATGGTGGTTAGTTAGAAAGAAAATAGAGCAAACTTCGAATCTATAAGCTGCAACTGGTTTTAAGTATTACCTCAATCTGGTCATCGCTTCATCACTGACACACCATGACAACTATGGCTAGTCAAGAATCACGCTCCCACGTAACAGTATTATTGGAAATTATTTAGCCATGAAAAAATTCCTAATTGTTTGTATTTGAGTCAATGCAGAACAGGTGAATCACTTTTGCCTGGCTCTGGTACAGCTTCTTCCTGACCAATTTTGGCATATACTGGTTTATAATGAAAACTTTGAAATGTATCAGAGTTAATAAAGACAATGACAGAAGTCATGGCTGAATAAGAACATGATAAAAGCAGTCTTAATTAATGTTGATTTCAATGATAGGAAGTTGGTGGGAAATCATTTAGAACCCACAATTGAATTATAGAAAATTATCCTTAAAAAGGTTCCAATCACAACTTCAAATCCAGTCCCCTTTCTCCTTTTGGGGGATTTTGAACGTTGGATTTAAACCTCACCTTGAAGACCCATTTGCAAAACCAGAAACACACATTCCTCAGTTACTGTTCAAAATTAAATACGGCTCTAGATCAGTTCCAAAGTGGGCAATGTCTCATCCAGTACTCTGGCTGAGACTTCCACGCGCTTTTCTCACGCAGCAAACTCTGTCAGAAGTAAAAGCAATGTGATGCTGGAAAGAAAATCCAAATCATATCTCCCTCCTAAGCATAATCCCTTTGCCCATAAAATGCAGAAATTGTTTTGCAGAAGAAAAGGCTTATGTCAGTAGATTGTTACTAAGGGGTGGATGTGTGCGCAGAGGGGACTGGAGGCAGAGGAGTGGGAAAACAAAGACTAGGGATTGTGGTTTTGGAAAGACTTAGTGACACCCTTGTATTTGGTGGCTGATTGCCTTTCCAAATCAGCAATATCACAAGGTTAATAAGCGCAGAATCGGAAACTCGTCAGTGACACAAGGCCCAGCAGCAGACCAGAAACGATTGGGATGTTTGAACTGCACTCTTATTCTAGCGAGAATCCTGCTGAACCCAGATGAGATTCACCTTTGGACGGAAAGCTTTCAGTGCTTGGGTCTTATTTTGGGTCAGCCCTTGCTGGGATTAACCAGCCACACTTTTATATATATATATATATATATATTTTTTTTTTTTTTAAGTTAAAGCAAAGAGAGGTGTTTTCCAGTGGGATTTACAGTTTCTGATGAGTAGAAATGGATAGCTGCTGAGGCCATCATTCATATCTTTAGTCTGCTCAGCTCTTCTTCTGGAACACAAATGTGCTGTAGCTATACGATAAAGCTGAATGCCTGCATTTAAGTACCCAAGGTGACTCCCACCTTCACGAGGTTAAGATCATTTCAGAGCAAAAGACTTGCCTAACATTTCTGTGAACGCAAAAGTTTGAAGCCAGAAAAGAAAGGGAAGGCATTTCCTTGAATTTGAACGGACACGCTGCTAGCTCCAGAGTTTCTCCTGGAGGATTGTCAAGATTCACCGTGTCTTTGAGATTCCGAAGAATGCCAGTGCATCAGCTTTGTCCCCATAATGTAGCTTCCAGTAAAATCAGTTTGAAAGTCAGGCGTGCGTGGCATGATAAGGTCTATTTCTCACAGTGTATTTTTCTCACAGTGTATTTTTCTTCCAGATACATTTCTGGCAAATATAATAAAATAAATCAGCTACTCCTAACAAAGAGAAGTATCATTAATGAAGGCAGTTATGACAACTGTAAAAAAAATGGGATTTCAGAGGCTTTTATTTCATTGTTACGAAAACAAACAACACAAAACAGAAAACACTGACAGAAACGCTCTGTCAGCATTTGGGAAGAGGAAGGTGGGTGAAGGCAGGGAAGGAGGAAGCAGAATATGACGTTGACTCTAGGGGACAATAACATGTCTTGGAGAAGGAAAAGAGGGACACTATGATATTTACTGCAGATGACTTGGAAATTATGATTTTTATTAAGTTTGCTTAACTTTAGCCCTGATATATATATATATGAGCCCCACTTAACTACTCTAATTATTGTCATTGCCAAGTCACTGCCACCTTGCTCTCCTGGACTGTTTGACCTAGCTCTCTACAACCTGTCCTCCTGCATCTAGACGAGAAACTCCTGAAGACCAGGACCACCCTTCCATTTTCTGAGCATGTCACTGCTTGTTTATGGCAACCCTTATACACCTGGTTTCTCGAAAAATGTCTGGAAAACACTAAGCAGTAAAAATAAAAACGATGCTGAGGGGCTGTTATTTACCGTGAACTATTACAGACACTTTAGCATCCAGCAAAACACTCAAGTTTGTATGCTGCAAAAGGCATATACCTGCATCTACTACAATTAGCCAAGACTGGAAAAGATTGAGGTAGTGAACAGAATTGGAAGTATATTGCAAAGTAGCTAAATCACTTCTGAGGTCCCACCTTCTTACTACTGCATCAACTTAGGATACTTCACATCAGTCACCTAAAAAAGGAGGTGTTCCAAAAAACTAAGCATTCCTTAAATGGCTGAAAATCATTCGGACAACCCAGTATAAGTCAAAGTTACAGACAGGAGAGATAGCAGGGAGTTTGGTCAAGTCAAGATATGAGCTATGGACAATAGAAAAGGGAAGCATGGTTGTACATTTCACTAAAGCTTCCTAGGAGATAGCAGACTCGTTAGAAGTTGATGTATAGCAAAAATATTTTCATTTCATATTTTGGCAGCTTTCTTGGTTAAAAATTGCTTCTTGTCATGTCTGTGTCCTGTAAGCACAACAGCCCCTTGCCATGGGCTTGGCAATTCTGATGTCCACAGACTCCGGTGAATAATGACCGCATGCTCAGTTCAGTGGCAGAGGCTCATCCAAGTTTACTGTCTGTAACGAACAGCCCTAATGCTTGTGATTTAGCAGACAAGGTACTAAAATGCACGGCAAGATACAGACACGACAGCACCGACCTGTACGATCTTACAGAACTGCTCATCATGTACCATCCTCCCTTCTTCATCAACACATTTGTGCGTAGACAGCCCGTCTATTGGTCACAGCTTCTACAGATCCTGCTTTGAGTAATGATTTCAGCAAAGTTTTTCTGTAATTATATGTACTAATCAATGCTTCAGGCAAAGCATACAGAATAAAGGACAATATTACCAGAGGTATTTTAGGGAAATACACATCATGTCCCTTTCTCTAAAGTGAACCTTATATTGCCCTCAAAGATACCACTGAGTTATTACAAGCGTCACAAAACAAAAGGTCTCTGTCTAAGATATTTCATAAAACATTCATTTTTAAATCCGTTGAGAGGGGTTTTTTACAGATATGAGGGATTTAACCTTAATAGAATTAGTATTTATCAGCTTCTGGAACTTGTTTACGCAAAGAAAAAGATTATTTTCATAGCTGCCTTGAAAATAAAAATGGATATAACAAATTCCATGAGATTTTAAAAAATGAAAAAAAAAAGGGATTTTAAGAAAAAGCATCTGTTTATTTCTGAATGCATGATTCTTGAGGCACGTAAACACACTCTGCATTCCATGAAAACAAATGTCAGGTATTTCAGAATTAGTTTATGTTGCTGAATAAAACTTTTGGGTTTTTTTCTGCTTTGCTATCACATTCTTTCTAGGTAAGAGATAAATTTATGACCAAATTTTCATAATAATTTATTATAATTTTTCTTTTTGTTACTATGTTATGCCTAAATCTCAGTGCAAGATCAGGTTATTCTAAGCTTTAATGTTAAATCCTAAAAACCGGATAGACTTCTGACACATTTCAAAAGACACTTTAACATTCAGTGATTGTAAGTGACTCTGCTCTCCTCAGTGTTGTCTTCTTTAAAAAACTTAGAAAATTAGATTGAGCAACTCTCCCATAACAGACAAAAGGAGGTGTTTATGTCAGGAAATGGCATTAAAATGTATTGCCATTCACAGCATAAAGAAAACCACCTTTTGTGGATGTATGTAAACATCTTCCTGGTTTCAAGAATCACGTGATGAAATATCTCCTGTATATTTTAATCTCCTTTTGGAGGATTAAGAAAGATCATTAAGAAATTCTGTACAGCATTCAAGGCCTGGTTGATGTGACTGTGAGGCTTCTGCTTATCATCCTTGAAAAATAACAGTGATCAGGGAAGATCCCTGATGAGTGGAAAAAGGCTGACCTTAAAAAAAAGAAAAAAGGTGTATCTTCAAAAAAACGAAAACTAAATCCAAGTAAAACCCAACAAAATAAAAACAGCAATAAGGAGAACCTTAGGGAGCGTAAGTCATTCCGTCACCCCCATCTGTGGAAAAACCGCGGAGTCCAACAGCAAGGACAAATGGTGACTGAGGGCCCTAACTGCCTTCTGTGGCCAAATGGATGACTGGGTGGGTGAAGGAAGATTGGTAGATGTTATACGTCTTGTACTTAGTATGACTTTAAACATCACTTCCTACTGCATTGTCATTTGGAGGCTGAAGCAGTGGATGAACAGGCTGTCAAGTAGGTGGAAAATTGGCCGGGCCGCCTTGCTCAAAGGACAGCGATCAATGGCTGAGTGTCTGGCTGGCAGCTCACAACGAGAAGAGCAGCCAGGGATGATATTGTCCTCCATCTTCCTCAGTGACCTGGATGAAGACACAGTGAACTCTCAGCAAATTTAAGGATGGCACTAAACTAAGAGGAAGGATGGACATGCTGAGACGTGGCAGAGCCTTGACCCAAAGGAAATGCAATAAACTTGCAGACTAGACCAATAATGTCATGATGTTCAGCAAGGAAGAGTGTGAAGATCTGAATCTAGGAAAAAATGAAGTTCTGAATCTAGGACAAAATCATCCTACAACTCAGTCCAGGCAGGGACCTGACTGGCTGGGTATAGCCCTGCTGAAAACGGACCAGGGAGTTACGATGGACACCAGGCTGAACATCAGCTAACGGCACACTCTGTTACAAGCAGTCAAACCACGTCCTGCACTAAATGGAAAAGAATCTGACCAGCAGAATGAAGGGGAGTTCTTATCTCCCTCTACCTGGCATTGGTAAGACCACACCTGGAATACTGCATCCAGTTTTGGATTCTTCATTCACAAGCATGTGGAGCAAGAGGGTCCAGCAGACAGCTCTTATGATAGGGGCCTACAGCACAGATCCTATGAAAACAGATTTAGAGCTGGGACTTTTTCAGCCTGATGAAGAGGTGGCTAAAGGGTGACCAAGTAGCTGTCCATAACTTATGAACTACAGTGATGTGGACGCTGAGGACAAACTATTCTTGGTAGTGCTAGATGAAATAATGGAAGACCATGTCGCCAAACTGCAGCTTGGAGGGTTCGTGTTGGACTTCTGAAAACCAAAACCAGAACTAAATCCAAAACCAAATCCAACGCTCTCCCTAGAAAAGTCGTGCAACCTCAGAACAGTTCACTAGGGAGTCATAGAGGTCTCAAGGCTTGACTAGGAGAAGTCGTTGCTGACTTGATCTAGTGTTGGCAACAGTCCTGCTTCAGGCAGGAAGCTGCACTAGATGCCTTCCACCAGTGTCTTCCAAGCAACATTTCTGTGAAATTCTCTCACGATCCAAGTCTGAAATGGAGGCAAGAACCTTGAAAACCAAAATTCTTCCAAAAAAGTAATCTTGGGATAAATTTCATAAACCTAATAGATAATGACATTGAATATTCAGTAGACACATACTACTTGTTGTCCATATCTTTAAAAGCTTAACTTTTCAGGAATTTTCCAGATCTCAGCCCTCAGTATTTTACATGGATAATTAACATCCTCTCTATGTCCAGGAGATGCTAACCACTTTATCACTTCTCCTGCTTCCCACATCACTGTGGCTCTAGAAACACCAGGTTTTCGTTCAGATTCTTCAGTTGGTTATCATAATTGAGTTTACTTTGAATAATGATTTCCCACTTCTATTTAGCTTGGAAGGCTGCTGGTTCTACTCTACATTTAAAGAAAATTGTGCCTAAAAGCTCATGGGGTTTTTGTTTCTCCCCCCCCC
>JANZLQ010000029.1:50785194-50798673 GCA_026212715.1 Elanus axillaris | reverse complement strand
TGCAGTCCTTCAGGCACAGCCTGCTCCAGCGTGGGTCCCCCACGGGGTCACAGGTCCTGCCAGAAAACCTGCTCCAGTGTGAGCTTCCCGCGGGGTCACAGCCTCCTGTGGACACATCCCCCTGCTCCGACGTGGGGTCCTCTCCGGGCTGCAGGTGGAGATCTGCTCCCCCGTGGACCTCCCTGGGCTGCAGGAGGACAGACAGCCTGCCTCACTGTGGTCTTCATCACCACGGGCTGCAGGGGAATCTCTGCTCCGGCGCCTGGAACATCTCCTCCTCCTTCTGCACTGACCTGGGGGTCTGCAGGGCTGTTTCTCTCACATATTCTCACTCTCTTCTGGCTGTAATTGTGCAGTTTGTTTGGGTTCCCCCCCCCCCCTTCTCAAATCTGTTCTCCCAGAGGCACTACCGCTGCTGCTGATGGGCTTGGCCTTGGCCAGCAGCGGGACCGTCTTGGAGCCGGCTGGCATTGGCTTTATCAGACATAAGGGAAGATTCCAGCAGCTTCTCACAGAAGCCACCCCTGTATCGCCCCTGCTACCGAAACCTTGCCACGCAAACCCAGTACATGGTGTGTTTGTTTGTTTGCTTTCATACAGCTTCAGAGATATCCTTTGGGGACAGCAGCAAAGAACAAGGGTAGAGGGAGACACCAAGGCTAAAATTAATTTTCTGGGGCTTCTCACCTTCTCAGGTACATTCTTTGTCCCCAGTTTGTGAACCTCTGCCCTAGTCCTTTCCTCTGCACCAAGGCAGAATCAAGGATACCTACACCACTCCACAGCATGTTTGCCTCAGGTCTTCTAATAAACATCCAAGGAGTTTTCACAGCCTCTCTAGACAACATTCACTCTTCATTTTCTTTTATGGTATTTAATTTCTCTTCTTTGCTGGAAGTTGAACAGATTTCTTGTTGTTCTAGTCACCAAGGGCACAGAACTATTGATCTCCATACCCTCCCTCTCCTTTGTTGGAAGAACATGTACCTGGCTTCCTTTAGTTTCTCTTTTCTAGGCTAAACAAATGTAACTGCTTCACTTTTTCTTCGCATGTTGTTTTCACATCCTCTACTCATTTTCACTGTTACTCTCCAGGGGTTTTTCAGTATGTGTGGACTCTATATTTCTACCGAGCCTTTTTTCAGGGAGCTGCCACTGCTGAAATTCATCAGATTACTGAAGCCTGTGGCTTTCCATTATCCAGTGAAAGAAGGAAAAAAGTGATACTGACCTCCAGAGAATTCTGTAGCTTAACTCCTAGAAATCACCTCTAAGGAAAGAGAAGATAATTTCATCTCATTGGCCTAACTGCTCCTTTATCTCTTTGCTCAGACTGCTGAAAAGCCTGAAAAATGATCAGAGGGCTTTATAGTAGGGACATTGGACTGAGACTATGGAGAAATTAACCCCTGAACTCACTAGAAATCAACCTGTCCCCTCCTCTTAGCTCAACAGTCTTGGGTAAATGCTTTGCCCCTCTCCAGTGAGGCACCTGAGCAAAGCTGGGTGATGGACAGATGTCCTCAGCCCAGGGACAGGCTGTACCCAGTGCCCACCACAATGGTCTTGCTCTCCCAGTGCCCTCTGTGCTAGGCGAGCAGGATGGCAATTCTGATCCTCCTCATGCTTATGTCCTTCAAGGCCTCTGTGCAGAGACTTCTTAGTCCTGAGAAAGTCTTCTTCGCTAAGGGAGTTAGTTGCAAGATTTACAAAGGTCTTAGGATGCCCAGAGGTGGGTCTCACGTATAATGTCAACTAGGCCATCAGGTCAATTAATGCAAGGAATTATTCTGCATTTTGATAATCAGGTCCATAGCTGCACTGAGATGTGGGTATTGGTCTTCATAACACCTGTCTGAAGCTTAAGTTCCCTGCTTGGCAGCAGCAAACTTCAGGTGGAAGGTAGAGTTACTTGGCACTCCAGTCCAGATCCATTTCTGCTTCCAGACCAAGGAGGCAGCCTACAACCCATGGGAGAAAAAGTTTTGCCTTGCCCATTTGAAACACTTTAAAGGGGAAAAGCCAAATGCAACATCTTGTCACTGCCAAAACCAGAAACAGCTGTATTCATTGCCACTGTGCTAACAGAAGCGTTGTCTCACAGTGAGTTCTAGCAAGCTATATTGCAGGGAAATAAAGGTTTTTCTTAGGAATCCAGGTTTAGAAGAAATACTTAGGGGAACAGAAGAAAATTTTGAAGACAAAATAGAAGACAATTTTTTTTTCCAGGCATCTTTTCTAGAGCATCCTGTTTAGTGCTGCCTTTGAGATATAACAAAGGAGGATATGACCACCCGGCAGATGGTCAAAGCCCTGAACGCCTTTTGCATGTTGCTGGCTCAAGCCTACCCCTTATTCTCAGTGTCTTTTGTAGGTTATAACAGCTTCTGTAAGAGGAGGTTAGCTTGAGAAGAGAGATTTTCAAATGCAGTCCCTACCCTCAGGAAAAAAAAAAGAAAAAAAGAAACAATGACAAACAACTTGACAGAAAAATCTGACCACGGATGGTACGAAGCTTTTCTTCAGCCATCTGGAAAAAAAAAAAATTAGGTGTCCTGGGTGTTTTAAGGTATCAATCTAATATGAAGTTATTTAAAGCAATGAAGACAGTCTAAAACTTTGCTCAGATGCTGACACAGAGCGACAGTAAGGAAATTCCATGCCCAGATAATTTTACTCTGATTTCCTCCAACCTGACATAATATTTCTTATTATGAAGTCCCTCAGAAGTGCGTACCATAAGCCAGGTAAAGCCAGTCAGCCTACAGGTATGCAGACTAGGAATAGCTGTTCTGTGAAGCTGTCTGCAGAGGCAGTAAACCACAATGGTGATGTAGCATGCCAAAGTCTGAGATATTATTATTCTTTTAATTAAATTCAAGTATGCTCTGCAGATACTATTTACTTTCTCTGATTACTGTACACAGACTTGTGTAAAAAGCATTAGGAAGTACTAAGTGGGGATGGTTACCAGCACAGCTATCTAAGCCAACAAGGAACATCTGGATCATGAAAGTTTTAGGGAGATAAAGATCATGAAAAGTGACAGAGTTGGAAGATAAGTCTACACCCTGAATTCAGGGATAACACTCCTAGTTTACTGCAGAGGACAGCAAGGCTGTGGTTCATGAAGATGTAGGGAGCTGACTTAACCCTTTATAGGATGTAAGGCAGAACTGTGAATTAATCACTCCTTCTTCCTTCTTTTCAAAAGATTGGAAAGTAGGACATCCTTTGGGGCTATATAACTATAAAATCTAATCATCATAATCATGCTTAAGGACTTGTACACAAAGTAGGGACTGTGAAAAATGATGCACACTTTCTAGTGGAGGGAGCTCAGAGAAGGGGAGTAGTTCACAGTGGCAATGAAATAAAACCACAAGGAATGCATACAGAGATCCCAGAACAAGGTGGAGAGAAAAGCTTTCATGTGAACATAAAAAAAAAATCTACCAGGCAACATGAGACCTGATCCCAACCTTGTCCTGGGGATTGACTTCCCAGCTCCTGGGACCTGCTTCATCCCCATAAACTTTCCTGTCGATCTGGACTCTTGGTTGAACCTGGCCACGATCTGCCTGGCTCACTTTGCGCAGGGATGTGGCTGGTGAAGGTCCTGCCTGGCCAGCTCTCATGGAGCTCAGCTGCCAACTCCCCATGGCTTAGGGAGAAGCTGACCTTCGCTGCTCCCTGACATCCCTGTTGAATGAGTTGCTGAGGGATGGCAAGGAGGAAGCCATGGATGCAACGGGAAATTTCATTTAATCAGCCACTAAGAGACAGTTAAGAAGTTAAGCCAAGATGCATGGCTAAAACAGCAGAGCTTGCACTCTTCCCAGAAGCAATACAGCTGTATCATTTAACAGGTCTTCTGCATCTTGGTGATGGATGCCCAGAGAAAGATAGCAGGAGCTGCCCTCTTCTTTACAGGAAGACCCATCACCCATGGCCTTGTGCACAGAGGAGCTTTCACACCCATCTCCTTCTCCTGACCCGAGGGCAGGACCTCCTTCACTGCTTATTCTTTGCAGCCTTGCCAGCAGCCGGTGAAGCATCAGTGGGAAGTTGAGCTCAGGCCATTTTATCATGGGCTCCTGTCATGCTGGGACAGCTGAAGGGAGCAGATGCTTGCAAGGCAGATGATCACCTTCAGGAAGGTCTGGGGAGACCTTGCAGAGGCCTTGGAGTAGCCCCCAGGGGCCTGTGAGAGGCAGGAGCTTCTTTCCATACCCAGTTTGTTATGGGGTAAGGACACCCTTGGGCAGCAAGAAGGGCAGGGCCGGTGGGTTCAGGGCCCCCCTGGAAAGCACTGTCTGTGTCCTACAGCAGCACGGGTATGGAGAGGACCCAAAGCCAGTGATCCTGAGCCACCAGAGCTACACAAAATAGGGAAGGTGTGAAAGTGCTCCTCCAACTCACAGGGTGCCATGGAAGAGCTGGTCGTCCTCCCATCTCCCACCTCCTCTGTCACCCAAGGGGTGAAGGACATGACCAGGAGCTCATGTGGTGTCACTGCTGAGGCCACGGTGACACGGGAGCTGCAGAGCTGATGCCTAAGGAAACACAGGCTTCTGCGAAAGTCTGGAATTTGGCTTGTACAGCCTGATTGTACAAACAGCTCTTTCTGTAACAAGTCCAGATTTACACTTTTGGAGAGGAGATGCACCTTGGGAGGAGACATAAGAGCCTGGTGCTCTTCTAGCTAAGCTGTTTATGAAATGACTTTGCACGCTTGTGGTAGAGGCTGAATGAGCTCCTGGTGCTCTGAGAAAGGTGTAACTTACAGGAGTGGGTGGACTTGCACTGAAGTGGTTGGAGGGGAAGGTACAGGACAGCTACTGTATCAAAGGACTCTGAGGATGAGCAGCAATGTCAAAGGAAGGGGATACCCCTTGCACAGCTCCAGTAAACAGTACTTTCATATGCACACAAAGCAGTCCCTCCTCTGTTGACCTTCTTTAACAGTCACCTAGTTAAGGGGAATATTTTTTCATGTACTACATGACTGAACTGTAGAAATCATCACCTCAAGCTGTTGCATAAAGGAAAGTGGATTCAAATGCAGTCAGATGCATTCATGTAAGGAAGGTCTGTTGAGGGCTACTCATGGTAAAGACGTGATTATATCCTGGCTTAGGATGTCCCTAAGTCACAGACTGATAGAGGACAGAGGATCTTCATTATACACCTGTCCCATTCTTAATTCCTTTTTCTGTGCATCCACCTGCCACATCTCTCTTTTGTCCTTGATTGTAGGGAGTGAAGAAGGAGCCAAACTTTGCCAGCTTCTGCCCTTCTTGACTTCTTGGGACTCTGCACATCTCAGAAAGAATCTCAGTAGCCACATGGTCTCCAAATGAAGAAGTACAGATGAAGCTACCCTTCCACAGTGCATGCAGCCACTATCTTGAGAAGTTACCATGTGTTACACAGGAGTCGCTTATGTGTTACAGCGTAGAGCTCATTAGCACAAACCAGTAGGGAAGCTTGACCCTGAGTGGCACCCACTATCTGCCCCTCTATTCCTTCCTTACTCTCCTTATATCCTTATTTCATACTCTCACTGGTATCTTCAAGCTTTGCTCAATCCAGCATGCTAGGACTTTGAGTAGTACTAAATGGGAAAGCCTTCCTGCCCATAGCATCCCCTTCTCTCCACAGAGCACGCATGAGAGACAGTGAACTACACAAATCTAGAGGTTATGGAGGTACTACAAGTGGGAAAAAAAAAAAAAAGAAATCAAGGAACCCCACATTTTTAGGAGTAATCAAAAAGATATCTTTCTAATAAATCAGGGTGTATCTGCATGTGGTGTAAAATTACTGTTGCTTCATTAACTCTTAATAAGAAGCAAAGCTGTTGTGATGTACATCAGTCACAACCTTACTGCAGAGTTCTCAAATGCTTATTTTGATTTTTATGGCATTTCCCACAAAATCCTTTCCCTGAAACAAGAGCTATATTTCAAATTCAGGAGGTCAGTTTCTTTTTGGGGAACTTAGACTGAGAGATGAACTTTTAATGGGAGTCTAGAAACAACCTAAATGTAGAGCCGAAAAGATTGCTGTTCTGGGAACACTTCCTACTGACCTTATAATTACCAAAACCAATAAAAGCACAATTGAAGTCAAGCACTTCTACCCCCTTATGGGGCAGGGAGGACACCATTATTATAACTAAAGACTAAGTCTTAAGCTTCCCCCAAAACATATAATAAATCAATGTCCTTTCCCTTGTTTTAATTTCACACACAAGATTTATGAACCTGTATATTTAGACTGTTTATTTAGAGCTCTGGCATGCAGGCTACTCTTGGCACAATAAGAGAGCTTTCTCTGAATGTGTGCTCAGATGCTGTTTTGATTTGGCTTTATTTTAATGATTTAAATTAAAGAATCCATCACTACCTTCCATAGGTCATCTCTAAGTTAGCAAGGTCAAGCGTGGTTTGTGTCAGTCTCAATTCGGCTACAGCACCATTTCTGAACTACACCTGGTTGTAGTACACCTGATGCCATGAATGGCAAAATCTATTCTTTCTCTGTAACATCCCTTTGGTTCCTTCATTAAATCTCAGCCTTCTGCTGGTCTTCTGCATGTCCCCCTGCCTTGTGCTCTCATTTCTTCTCTTCTGCAGGGAATTCTTGGCTTGTAACCAGGTGCCACCTCGGAGCTGAACCAGGGGAGAACGGTTATGCTCTTGAGTCCTCCCACCAAAGACCATCCTTCTGCCTGACTCAACAAAATGAGAATAAATATAGATGAGTGTACAGTTTTTGAATTGCTATCTTTCCCTTTAAACTACTAAACCTCTCTGGTAGCGACTCTCAGCCTTTTGCATATCAAGAATATTCCTTGCTTAGACACATGATGGATACCACAAGGACTGTCCTCTCTCGTCACTATGGGAATACAAGGGAGTTCGGTCAGTTTTCTTCTCCACATCCTTTTTTCTCCAAACAAGGACTGCAATTGTTCTGCAATTTTTTTCAGTCTGGCTGTTCAGTGGATCACTTCTTTTCATATGACATGGCCCGAGTCCTGGTAGAATTTAATATCACTGACTGTCACCTGAATGTGGGTTTCTGAAAAAACATTAAACATATATAAATACTAAGTTACAGTTATTATTTTTGCTTTTAGTATTTTCCTTTTTGCACTCAGTGTTAAAAATGTATCCAGCTTTTTCGACAGCTCTGTGAACCCTTCTGGAATCTTCCCAGGAGGACTGTATTCTCACTCCCCGGCTGACTGTGACTGTTGGGTCACAGTGACCTGGTGGCACCCAGCTTGCAGCAACCATAAGAGAGATAACTGTCCTCAAGATGCCTCTGGAAACACCACAGAGTATTTGTCAAAATGGTTCAATAAATGACATTTTTATCTCTCTCATGGCAGAAAGCCTTTCTCCTTGCTTTTTTACAGTTGATCCCACACGAGGAGTACTCCTTGAGTGGGATGAACTGTCAAGAGCAAGGACAGACACGTTCATCTTAGCTAACCTGTGGAACATATCTTTGATGTGGATAACACACTGCAGTGTAAGGAGATGTAAGTTTAGATTGTCTAGAAGAAAGAAATAAATTTCTCTTATAGCGTTGTCTATTGTTACGCATTATTTGACTGTTGGTAAACTATCAGTGCCTTGAAGAAATGCATTTTCCCCTTATCAGTGTGGTGTTTTTTTGTCATTTCAGGAGGGTGATGAGGAGGTTATACATGGTTCTAGGTGAGACATTTAACCTTATATTGTATTTCAATCACTCAGTAAACTGAGAAAGGCGTTGAGTAAATTATCCCTTACAACAAGAGTGCAATGTCACTGCTGAGTAAGGTCTCCTGACTGGTTCTGAACATTTCCTTTGGATACACTGCGTGAGCGAGCATGTAAATCGTTTTGTGCAAGTACAGCAGGTTAGCCTTGCACTGAAAAACTTCTTGTTCTGCTGAAACATTTAGCCAGAGAAACTGGAAAAGGAAAGGACAGCTCAACAAGGACGTGATGCCCTCCCCTCTTGTTTGACAAATTTCCTTTGATTGCAACTGAAGTTTCAGTCCAGCAGGTAGAAATACAAAACACAAACAAAAGATTTTTCTCCTCACTTATGCAGGCTTAGCCTGGGCATTAATGACTTTGCTTAGATTCATCCTTGCTCATTTTTGATGGCAGTGGTTCAACTAAAATTAGAATCACCCTGGGCTCCCAAGAGTCTCCGTGTAGAAAAAGAGTTGCCTTCAGAGCATGGCTCAGCTCATTCAACCTCACAGGCATCTCCTCCACCTAAAGATCAGTAGAATCCTTCCTGCCTGGAACCAACATTAGACCTCAAAGTCTCACTCATGACTCATCTAAGATAGGTTTGTACCATGCAACAGAGAACAACGCAAAGGTGCCAAGCTGTCAGAGACACAGATGAGTAAATGCAGCATCATACAGACATCTCAGTTCAGGACTGAAGGTGACACAGCTGAGCTCAATATATCCAGAGTCTTTCTGGGCAATCAAAACCCATTCTGTACTACAGCTAGTGTCGCATCTGGCAGTATCTTTCAGTTTCTTAATATATCTACCTGGAAGTAAGGTGTTTTGTTCCCATTATTGGGATTAGGAAACTGCCCCAGACCCTTCCACCTTAATTCTTAAGACTTTCCAGACTAAATTCATCCATTTCCAATGTAGACCAATTTATTCTTGCATCAGTGTTCTCTCTCTCCTTAAAGAGTCCTTCTCTGATCCTTGAGTTCACTTATATTTAAAGAATAATCATATTACCTTCTCAGCTTTCATTTTCCTAGGCTGTAAAAACCACAAACACTTCTAGGCTTTTCCTATCCGGTAACCTCTCCGTGCCACTGACGGTCCCGGATGAACTTCACGGCACCAACTTGAAGTCATGTTTCTTGTTTGTGGGAGCCAAGGATTTTGCACACTCTTCTGTAAGAGGCCTGACTTCAGTCTCATCGAAGACCTCTGCTGAGAACACCTCAGCTGGGGCATCCCGAGGATGTTTGCTTTTTCAGGGCTGTATCGTTCTGTGATTAACAAACACAACATGCCCTTTCTACTCCCTCATTTTCTACTGACAAGCTCCAGCTTTATAGCCGATTCTCGTTATTAATACCTACATGCATGACCTTACTCTTTGTACTGTTATGTTTTTCCGTTCGCCATCTAATTCACCAGTCCTCTTCTGAATTGCCTATACCTCCCAGCTTTGTGCTGCCCACAAAATTCATTACTAAATCTGTATGTTTTAAGCCAGGGTCACCAATGGAAACATTAAATAAGATTAGTCCGAAGACAGAGCATTGTGAAACTCCACTAAAAACTGCCCTGCAGACTACAAGTTCTCTTCTCTACAGAATCCCAGGTCATTTCTCTTTAGCAGTTACTTGCCACATTAGTATTTTGGAAATGATCCACATTTTCTCCAGTTAATAATATCCCATGTGGCAGAATATTGATATTGCTTCGTTGAAGTCTAAGTGGATTATGTCTAAAGCATTTTTCCCATCCAGAAGAATTGGTTATCATTTTTAAGGAAAGATATCTGACACAAACAGTCTTTGATAAATCTGTATTTCCTCCCATCTTGATTTATTCTCACCTCCTTATGGTTGTTTCTTTTCTTTAATTATTTATTCATTTTTAGTTTTCTTGAAGGTTTATTCTAAAGCTTGCATACTTGTGGGGTTGGGTTGCTGCTTTTCTGCACTCAGATACGGACGCTGTATTTATTATTTGACATACAGATGGAGCCACCCCCAACTTCATACATTTATTAAAGAGCTTTGAGATGGAGCACTGATACCCTGAGCAAGCTCTTTCAAATATCAAGAATGCTGATTACCCAGCTCCATATCTCTTCCCTTCTCCCTAGCTAAATGAAACTAGTTTAGAGAGTTTTGTTTCCACTTTGGTAATAGAAATTTCCATGTCCACAGTCCTCTTCCCATTAATCATCTTGTCTTTCCTTAGCAGGTTCTACATCAGAGCCGTTACAGAAAACTGAGCTGAAGTAGACCTTTAACGGTGGGGTCATATTTCCATTATCTTTAATATCTGCCCTATATTTCTTATTCCACATTTTCTTTCTGTTTTCATGTTTAAATACTGGAGAAATCCTTGCTCCCTATTTTAATTTTCTGTGCCAGGATTAATTTGAATTTACTTTTAGCAATGCCCATGCTATCCCTGCATTTTTTGAGCTCTAAAATGCAGTTCCTCTACTGATCTTTTCTTTTCTTTGTAAGGTCTCTGCTTACTCCCACTTTTCTATCATGGTGACTTCAGCTGGAGCAGTCTCCCTTTTGAAGAGCCTAATGAACTTCACCTTTGCAAAACATAGGCTGGTCAGCTATGGTTGGTTTTTGTTTTCACCTGCCAGAAGACAGAGATTTACTGGCCCTTGTAATTGTTGGCCTAAAATGGGACACATCTCCTCCATCCTCTCCTGTTACACTACCTCCTATATTTCACTAAAGTCTAATAGAAATAAATGAATTATTTCAGTAGTAGCTATCAGATTGAAGACAAAAAGAAAGCAAACACTGTTCGTACTTATGAATGTATCACTTTTTATTGCTTCTGAAATAAATTACCACTGCACCGTGTAAGATCTTCTTATTACTGAAGTTTCCACAATCACATGGGACTACGATGCCCTTCAGAGAAAATGGCCAGTCTTAGGGTGCAGTTCCATGTCATGTCTAATTTGGTCCAGCTTCAGGCCCCCACTAAAGAGGTGTTCCCCGTTCTTTCAGCTGCCACCAGCTACATAACTGCTCAGTCAAACGCATGGGAACGGATAGGAATATGCAGCCAGCGTCAGCTGAGAAGTGGAAGGAGCACGACCAGCTCTTCTGGTGGCAGCCCACGCTTAGACCAGTTTATCATGCAGAGCAGCACACTAAATCAGGGGCATTTAAAATACTTTAAATAAATGGATCAGTTCACCTACATTTAGTCCTGTTGTTTTTGAAATTATATCACTTGAAGGTCAAGAGGTCTGGCTCATTCGAGCAGCGGTTCATTAATATCTCAAGCTAGTGGACTATGAAAAACATTTTGCGAAGTTAATCATTCTCCCTTTTGGTATATATCATCTTGACGAATGCACGTATCCTTACTACCATTTCTCTTCCTGTACCTAGCCCAAGTACTGTATTATCTCAATGGCCTGCAGGTGTGTAGATTTGTATCTCATTTTATCAAATCCGTCTGAGAAAAAGAAAATGGATACTCTAACTCATTAAAATGAGGGAGCCAGCCTCACTCTGATTTCACATCCTTTAATCAGGCTGATCAATAGACTTCAGCTCCAATCTCCAAATAGATAAATAACTAAGTAAAACAATTTCCAAAAAAAAGTTTTATTCTTACAATCTGCAAGTAAATGAAAACACTAATTTCGATTTTATATAAAGCCTTCAGCATAAATTATTCAAAAGCACTTTGGGAACTGACATAGGAAATTGATCCAAAGCTTATTGACTCGGCAGAAGTCCTTCCATTGACTTCATGTTAACTTTGGACCAGGACTGGAATGCAGCTGAGGTACAGCCACTTCTGATCAGTGGTGGAGGGGCTATTCAACCGCACATCAACACCAATCGTCATGTAAAAATTTGGGACATGTTATCTTAATGAACTACATCGTTCATTTGAATTCCTGCTGAAAATTAAGCAGGCAGAATTTCCCCTTCAGCTCATTACTTGGCCTAAGCCGATGCCTAACATGCCCTTTCTTAACCGTCCTCATCTGTCCTTCTTGACTGAGAGTGATAAGGAGTTTTAACTAATTCAGGATGGAGGGATTCTCCATAACGTAGTATCCCTCTGGCCACAAACTGGAGCATCTGTTCAGTTCTGAAGCAGAGGAAAAGTTTACCTTGTGGACACCTTTTCTGCAGCATCCAGCCTCTTCCTTGGAGGTCTGCCATCAATGACAGCTTTGAATAACTAGTACATTTTAAGGAAGTAAATTTAGTAAAGGTGGGTATGAGGTACAAAAGATGCCCAGACACTGCCCAGGTCTAATATCCTAGCATTGCAAGGCCAAGTCTCAGTGCTCCTGTGTGTCCTCTCCACTTAGACACACTGCACAGACCTGTACTCTCCAACTCACATAATAAAAAGTACAAAGTTGTCGTAATGAGAGGCTGGGTTTATTTGCATTTAGCATTTATTTCATTTATTTAAAAGGATGTTCAGTCTGAAAAGAATCAGTGATAAAACCTCTCCTATAAAACATACAGCTGTAGCTCACTACAATAGTTAGTAAAACCTCATTTCTAACAGGCAAAGCAAAGCAATTTTACAGTCCCTAGGCAATCTATTCAAGAGCAAGGATGAGGCAGAGCAACATTACAAAGGGCATCCACTGTGGGAGGTAACCTCTATTATATGGTAGGACACACCCTCTAGGAAAAAAGCTCTTCCCAACGAGGATTAGGGAAATTCAAGCAAATTCCACCTGTTGACTCCCTCTTCTTTATCATGTCAAACATAAGTGTTTTGGTTTAATTTTAAAGGTCCTCTGCAGTACATCCTTACACCCTTTCTACCCTCTCTTCCAAGAGGTTGCCTAGGATCCTCTCTTTAATGAGTTACAATCTCATGTTTCTTTTCGGCTGTTCCTTATTGGCTTTATGAAGTTTGAAGGCCTTTTTTCTGCATAAAGGCACAGCTTTGCCTAGCAGGTTAGAAAGCAGATTTAACCCAGCTGCATGATTAGCACATTTTTCTAGGACATGGGAATAGCAGATTGGAAACCTCCCAACCTGAGAGACTTGAGACCAAGCCACCTAATTCTTAAGCAAGCAAGCTAATTTCTATTATATTACAAAAAGGTCAGATTTTGCATTACTAGACAGTCAGGACAGTGTCATTTGTGATCATTACACACACTCGGAACATGCTTTTGAGATGAGCTTCACTGGGCTGTTTGAGAAAAGAGAGCCAATGTCTTGAATCTCATGAAGTCCTGGGAAGGAACTACTCATCTCCACTAAGAGAGCAGCCTCTCTGGATATGCACAGGAGAAAGTTTTAGATGTCTAACATTTAATAGCAAGAGCATTGGCATTTATGGACATAGGCATCTAAAAAAACCCAAAGAAATCTTTTTGCCAAAAAGGACTGTCACGGTTTAACCACAGACGGCAACTGAGCACCACACAGCCACTTGGTTACTCCTCCCTGGTGGGATGGGGGAGGGAATCAGAAGAGTAACATTGAGAAAATTCATCAGTTGAGATACAGACAGTTTAATAGGTAAAGCAAAAGCCCCACGCACAAGTAAAGCAAAACAAGGAATTCATTCACCACTTCCTGTGGGCAGGCAGGTGTTCAACCTTCTCCAGGAAAGCCGGGCTCCATCACATGTAACGGTGACTTGGTGTCGTGGTTTCAGCCCAGCCGGTAACAAAGGACCACGCAGCCGTTCGCTCACTCCCCCCGCCCCCCTCCGGTGG
>JANZLQ010000029.1:50764327-50774589 GCA_026212715.1 Elanus axillaris | reverse complement strand
TGTGTGTGTGGAGCTCGGGGACAGGCCTGGCCTTGCACAAGCGTGTGTGTGTGTGTGTTTGTGGAGCTCGGGGACAGGCCTGGCCTTGCACAAGCGTGTGTGTGTGGAGCTCGGGGACAGGCGTGGCCTTGCACAAGCGTGCGTGTGTGTAGAGCTTGGGGACAGGCGTGGCCTTGCACAAGCATGTGTGTGTGTGTGGAGCTCGGGGACAGGCCTGGCCTTGCACAAGCATGTGTGTGTGTGTGGAGCTCGGGGACAGGACTGGCCTTGCACAAGCGTGTGTGTGTGTGGAGCTCAGGGACAGGCATGGCCTTGCACAAGCGTGTGTGTGTCTGGATCTCGGGAACAGGCGTGGCCTTGCACAAGCGTGCGTGTGTGCATCTTGGGGATATGGTTGACACTGCACAAGCGTGTGTGTGTGCAGCTTGGGGGTGAGCCTGCCCTTGCACAGGGTGAGTATGTGCATCTTGGGGATACGGTTGGCTTTGCACAGGGTGTGTGAGCAGCCTGGGACAAGGCTGGCCTCGCACAGGGGTGTGTATTTGCAGCCGTGGGGTAAGGCTGGCCTTACATGGGGCTGTATGTGTTGTTTAGGGACACAGCTTGCACACAGAGGTCTGTGTTTGCAACCTTGGAGCAGGGCTGGCCTTGCACAAGGGTGTGAGCAAGGTGGGACAAGCGTGCCAAGGGTGCTGTGCTTTCCCAGGGACCATGCTTGAGTCCCGTGTGGCTGGTGACCGGGGGAAGACTGGAGGTCCCTGAGCCTGCTTTGCCACCAGCAGTCAGCAAGTCACTGTCCCGTGGTTGCTTAACACAATGAAAGGTTGATGTGTGGACCTCCGGTGTGATGGCAACATTGGGAACTGCTCCGTGACCCATGTTATAGTTGAATAACAGGTTTTGGCTCTAGTTTTAACCTTGGATAGGGTATAATGGTATTTATTATTATTTTTTTTTTCCTTCCAGGCTAATTCAGGAAGCTTTAACCATAAATGAGTAAGTGAGATGGACTTGAAGTGGAAGGAGAGGAAATAAAACTACTTTTAAATGTATAAAGCACCACTTTCTGCAGTAGTCCTTGGCTGACTGCAGAAACTTTTTCTGTTGCTTTTGTACTTCAAAGTGTTTGTGGTTCGATGCTTTTAGTAAAAGCTTGCCCTAGCTGCATGGTACAATTAACCTGCAGCATCTGGCGCTGGAGTGGACTTTGCTGGGGAAATCTTGTGTTTCCACTGAACTGCTCAGTGTCTTTGTGTGCGTATGAAAAAGCAGAGGGTTTGGAAACCTAAAAGCACGCTTTCATTCTTCCACCATCACACTGAATACGGTTTGCAGAACCTCTGCTTGTTTGCATTTGAAGTATTCCGTGACATTTGCAGCTCGAGATGCGACCTTGTGTCTGGGAGTGCTGCAGAAACAAGGGGTTGTCTGTTTTGCAAAGCCGGGGATAAAATGTGCTTGGGGTGGTGGTCTGAAGTTTTGCTCTTTGTGCTTCATTCTGCTAAATCCTAAATTTTTACTAGCTGTGTGGTGTGTGGACTGGGAAGGCTGGACTAAACTATGAAGGTTTTTCCTTTTTTTTTTTTTTTTTTTTTTCCACCCTTCCTCCAGTAGCAATAGCATTCATATTTTATCCAGCATTTACCCCTTTTTCCAGGCTGGTATTTCCCTCTGGAATGAGGCTGTGAATGTGCAACGCTGCATCTTGCCTTGTTGGTCTCTGTCTTGCCTTGGTCCAGGAGTTGGTGCAGATGGTTTAGGTCTTTAAATCACCAATGACTCAGGCTAGCTGCTGTTTGGCCCCTCGATGCCATCCTGTTCCTTCACCTTCTCCAGCTGCAATGTCCTTTTCCATCTCATCTCACCTCTAGGTGGGTCTCTGGGCTTTTTCTGGGGTGTTAAGGATGTGCTGATTCCTTCTCTCCAGCCATCAGCCAAGTGACAAATAACTCCTGTTGCTCTCTCTGAAGCCTCCCACCCTGCTGGTTTGCTTGTGTATATTAATGCAATTAAAAACCAAAACCACACAACTGCTGCTGATGTGGCTTTGACAGACATTGAAGAGGCTGAGCAGTGTGCAGCCGCACGTCCTGCTGCAAATCCTGGCTCCTCGGTTAGTTCTCCATCTCTGTTACCTCCTCCTGTCGTGTCTAAAATAAGACTGAGCTTTTGGATGTGGTGCCTCCCTCCTGGAGGGGCATTGGCAATTGCTGGGTTCAGAGGAGTTTTGCAGCATAACGCTGTGCTGCTGCGGTTTTCCTGGCTTCCAGGGTTGCCTCTTCTACAACAGCTGCAAGTTATTTAGCTGAGGTTGGCTACAGAGACTGGTAGAACAGAGACTTTAATATTAAAGTCTTTTATTCCCATCCTCTCCTGTGCAAGAAACCTTATTCCTTTTCTCACAACTCTCTTGATGTATATAATTTAAAATTTTTTTTAAAAAATTATTTTAAATGTCTCATCGTTTGCTCCTCACCACTCTGCTTTCTGGTGTGTCCAGGTCTCCCAGCCAGCAAGATGCCTCAACCGGGGCTGGAGACTCTTCACTGAGAGTGGAGGAGAAATAATACTTTTGTGTCTTGATAAATTTGCAAATCGATATTACAGCACTTAAAATCTAATTTAAAAAAAAAAGTAGGCAAGCTGAAAATGAAAGAGTCTGTGCTTCCCCTTGCTTATAAATATATATCAAATGGTATTTTGAATTGCTGGTTCTTCTGGGAATTCAGGGATATTTAAATAGCAAGTGTGAAAGGGTAAATAATATCAAGATAAAAATAATACTTTTGATTCCCTGCCTGTACCATAAACACATTCTGCTAGATGAAAATGAAAATAACTTTAAAAAAAATTAATTTATTTTTCCTGTCTTTGTTATCCTCCTTCCTACACTTCAGCCAGTTTGGGCAGTGGGGTGGGTAGGTGGCTCTCACTTGGCTTTTTATGGGTCTTCTGAGGGTTGCTGATGCTGTGGGGACTGTGGAAATCCGTGCCACCTGAGGGCTTTGTGTGGGCAGGAGGAGCATTTGCCTGTGTTTCATGTAGAGTTGGAGTCACCACCATCAGGGCAAAGGCTGCGTGCACTGGGGAGGACTTGTGAGCATCCAGGTCTGATCCCCGTGAGACCTGATGGATGGATGGAGGACTGGGTCTTTCCACCCAGGACATGGTTGGTGGCATCTTTCTCACCGTAAAAGCAGATGCGTTTGCCTACGGCACGATCTTTTTGGTTCAAATTTAATGCAGATATTTAAGCATGAGCTTAACTTGCAAAATGAAGCATCAGAGTGTGCCTATGTGCTGGCGCTTGCTGGGGAAATATTGCAAAACTTGTCCTCCAGCAGCATCACCAACCCTTCAAATTGCATTTTATTCTTTTGCAGCATACTTTTTGACATTTGCAAGTACAAAATCTGGCCACAAACTTGCGTTGGCGTTGCCAGCAGCGGCGTTGAACATTACAAGGATGAAGGGAAGCTCATGCCCATCACTCGATGTTGGGTACCCAGAAAGCTGTGGCTAAAATTTGTGCTATCACCCTACTGCAAAGGAGCTGGAAGCGGGTGTCTTTTGCTGTCAGAAAGGTTATTTGTGGTTTTTAATAATACACTGTGTTTCCAAAGGAATATGTTCAAGATAAGAATCCTACCCTCTTTTTTCTTTTTTTTCTGCTTGCCTTGCAAATGATGGTGTGCAAGATTAAAATAATGCAAAAGAGTTAAATTAATCTGATTTAACACTTGCAGGGAGGCTTCTATTTAAAACTCTTTTTCTTCGTAGTGTCACTAGTCAGGAAATTCAGTAGGCAGGTGCCATCTCTTTGTTGCAGTGCATGGGCACGTCTCTGCTTTTCAATGTTTCTGATGATGGAAAAAATAGCATTTAACTAAAAAAAATAAAAGGGGTAGGATGGATTATTCTTTTTTCCCCATGTCCGCTTTGCTTGCAGTGCCATTAGAAAACAAAGATTGCATTGGTGATCAGTTGCTTTTTCAAATATATACTGAAGATGGGTACAAAAAAAAAGAAATTGTGTATCAGCAGGTGTTTTTTAATGCTCTATTGCTGGAATTCAGAGCTGTAGGGAAAAGCTCTCCTAAGGGCAGTTTAGGTTTGTTGGCTACTCATCTGCTGGGATACTGAAAGCAAAATCTGCAAAACATTTTCCAGCCTCTCTTCGAATGAAGTCAAACTCGGCTGCAATACCTATACTTACTTATTTTTAGTAAATTTACTTTTTTTTTTTTAAAGTAAATGCTTGTGTTGGGTTAGGCTGTGATTTCTTTGCTATCTCTGTAATCTCTTCCCTAAATAAAAGCAGAAAATAACTGCAAAATGGTTTATGCTTTTCATTGTGTAGCGTTTGTTTTGTTCTTGTTCCGCTGTCACCCCCGCTGCAAAGCCACACATTGCAAAAATGTGATTTTTTTCGAGGTTATCGGGGACTTTATTTGTCCTACTTCCCCTGCTGCATACATCTATTATGATTGTAGTTGTGAATAACTTGGCCATGTATTTTTTTTCCCCCCTGTAGGACTCCTCCATCATCTGGTGCATGGAGTAAAGGCGTGCAGGAGACAGCCGTGCTGTAGGATTTTATTCCAACCCTGTTGTGCTGTAGGTTGCCATAGTCCTTATCTTTGTAAAATAAAATATTTTCTTCTTCCATGAGGGATTTTCATCATGCTTGGTGCTTTTTTTTCCCAGTTTATAATGAATCTTCTTGTGATGCTTCTGAGTGGAGGAGGGAGGTAGCTCCTTCATTTTTCTGCATGTGAAAACCAGGCAGATTTGGAGGTGGTGTGACCCACATTTTTGGATTAACCCATTTCTTTGCTGTGATGCCAGAGACTCGAGTATGGTACGAGGGAACTCCCAAACTTGCTATTAATGGCTGCTTTGTAAAAAAACATCATATGAGCAGATAGCTCAGGAGCTCTGTGGTGGAGGCATATACAGCCATGAATGCTGTTTTTCTTAATTTTTCTTTTTTCCCCTGAAATTCCCTTATTTACTTATCGGCCTGTGATGTCTCATGACTATGACCACAGTCTTCACGCAATGGTGCTCACTGTCCAGCTCATGTGCCTCAATTTGGGGGTGACTTGGGGGGAAAGATCCTCCCAGGCTGTTTGGAGAAGACTTGGACGATACCTGCCTTGGTTTGCAATGCGTGCAACGGTGTCTTTGAGTTTAGGTAAAACTAACTGTAGGGAAAGTCCAGTCTGTGCTCTGCAAAGGCAGAGTTTTTCATTCAAAAAATGTCGCTTCTCGTCAAAATTTCCCCCTCAAATTTAGTCCTTGGTTAGGTAACCAGTATTGAAATTTTTAATGCAGATAGATTGTTTGGAAAACATATTAGCCACTAAAAAAGGGCTTTTTATCAGAGGGAGCAGTGGTTGCAAATAACTAGATAATTGCAATTACATTTGAGCTGAATTATTAGCAGATGCTTTGCAGCATCCCATGTCCCAGCCTGGAGATGTTTGTTACGCTCTGCGTTCTTCTAATTTTGGAGAGGGGAGAAAAAAACGCTGTTGTGCATCTGTTTGGCGATGGGGAAGGTTGATGATGCTGCAGGAACTGTGCTGACTCGCTGGGTAACACCTTGTTTAATACGATGCTTTACATGACATATTTTCTTCGTTTGCTTTTTATTGAGCTTCATCCACCCGGAAATGGGAGCTGCAGACAGTGATCCTGTGAGTTTGTGTAATGTTGCCATTGCTTCTGTTGAAGCATCCCTCTTCCAACATGTGGGCTTGATTTTTTTTTTTTTTTTGGAAGGAGCATAATGCAGATTATTTGCTTAGAGTGCTGGTTATGCACAGGCACTTGTTCAACATCCCGCCAGTGACTGAAAGTCCCTTCTATTTGCCATGGATCTTTATTGATGAGAAAACAATTTTTTTAAAAATGGTAATTAAGACAGCCTGAAGTTAACTCTAATGACCTGCATTTTCTATTCCTAGCTGGCAAAAAAAAAAAAAAAAAATCATGTGGCTGTATGAGCGTACGTGCTTTGCAGTAATGTGCAGATCGATCTACGTTGGTTTTTACCATCTTCTGTGTAGCTGCACCGTTCTGTTGGGAGCTGCAGATCTTGAGCTTTTCCTTCTTGCAGAGTGAAGCAAGAGCTATACCTTAAAGCAGCTTTTGACTTTTTTTTTTTTGCCACAAAACAATTGATTTATCATCCCTTGTGACATTATCAGCTCTCTTGCGAGAACCTCCTAATTTCTAAAATACCTAATTTATACAACTTTAAACATACTGCTAAATAGCTTGAGATGTGATTTATTTTCCTAAATGTTTTGATGTCTTCTGCCTGATGTATCCCCAGCCACTCTCTTACCTGAGTGCCTGTCACTGCTGGAGAGACCTTAATGTCAGTCTCATCAAATATTCTGCTGCAGGTCGTGACCAGGAGTGGATACTTGGTGCAAAAAGTATGACAAATTAAAGTTGTATACGTATATATTAAAAATATCAATTTATTTCTATAATATAGCGTATGAGATAATATATGTATATCTCATATGTATAATAATAATAATAGTACATGTGTCTTTGTTTGCTTTTATGCTCTGTTTTTTTTGCTTTTGTTTTAAAGAATTGAAAATTTCAGGGTTTTTTTTCCTGCTGAAGCTGCTGTGGACAGAGCAGTGGGATTGGTGTGGGCAGGATCAGGCCACAGTAAATAAGCGTAGCTGTCGTCAGGGAAGCGTGCCCAGCCTACTAATGCTCACCATCCTCTTGCGTACCATCTCATACAGGTTGTAAAATTATCCAGACTTGTAGTGGCGGTGAAGAATCAAGTTGTTTTACTTGGACTTCTTTTATTAATGATAAATAATGAAGGAAAAAAAAAAGGTGGTACTTGTGCTAAGGTCACTGCATGTTAGTGGCTCGATTTCTCAGTGTCAAGGACCTTCAACTTCCATTAACTGCAAGTGCCTGAAGATGGAAGTAGGTGGTAAAATGTGGGCGTTGAAGCCCCAGAAATGCTGTCCTAAGCTTTTTGACACCTTCTGTTTTAGAGAACAGCTGCGTGCTTTCCAAAGGCCTTTTAAGTATTGATCACGCACCACGGGGAAGTTTCATAGGTGTGGGGTGTTTTTCTAAAAATGTAATGGGTTGCTGTCCTAGCCAAGTGCCAAAACTGGTCCCTTGGACATGCATCTTGGCAAGTGGTGCAAACAGTGCTGCAATATTACAGTAAAACAGGATGCTCTGGCTGGCTCGCCTTTGAATTTGAAAAAGCAGACTGATAGTCGCACTACAGATATTTTCCTGATTATTGTCTTTAGAGCTTCAAGCAGATGGGTTTCTTTTCCTTTTCCCCAAACATGGGGCAATGGAAAAGATTTCAATTCTGTACTGGCCTTTTTTATTTTTTCCTCCCCTCATGGAAATACCTGCAGTTTAATTGTAAAGATCCTCTTTGTGCATAGAAACCAAGGTGTGCTTTTTTTTCTTTCTTTCTCTCTGCATATTATTTGGACATATCTTTGTTTCCTTTTGTATATAGACATATCCCATGGGGTCTGTGGTCTACAGGCTTATTCTTCTCTCTTTGTCGAGTTCCTTTCCTAACACATTGTGTTTGTCATCTTTTTTTAAATTAGTCAAAATTTAATATAATCCCGTACTTGGAAACAGGGCTGTGGGTCCTAGTGCTGTTTGCGAGGCATTTGAATACAGAATATAAAGAGTGCGTATATATATATATAAAGAGGGGCACTCGCCTCTTGCCTCCCCGCACCTCCTGGCTTTGGCTGTGCCTTTTCCTTTGGCTCCTGGTAAGACCAGAAAGAATTTTCATGTTTTCCTTGGTGGTTGCTTCTTGGGCTTGAGATGCTGCTGGCTTCTTCAGCCCCATTGGGGTGCAAGATCTTTCTGCTGGGAGGGTTCAGCTTTTGCTGCTTTGCTTTGCCAGCAGAGAGGAGAGCGAGAACATAAAGCTTTGCTCTTCGCAGGCAAATTGCTTTTCAAAATCTGTGGTTCTTCCTGGGTTGGGGCAATAATCTAACTCCTTGGAAGCAAGCGGTGGCCTTCAGGGTAATGTGATGAGTGGTCTTCACCAGTCTTTTACATGCAGATGGAGCCCCTTGGCTGCCTTCCTCTACAACAGCTTTGGTGGTGGAAGACTTGTGGACCTGCTGTCCTCCTTGCACCTCTCCCATAGTGCAGACAGGCAGGTAGTTATCATGGTCAGTTAAGGGCTGGGTGGATGCCATCTTGATGGATGTCATCTCCAAGCCTACCAGCCTTGTGATAAAGCCCTGGTAGTTGACTGAAGCAATGTTTTCTGGTGGTTCATCGTGCTCCATTTCCATTACTTGTCTTCCTGGGAAGACAGGCTGGTTATTTTGCCTGGCTGGCTGCATGGCACTTCGCAAAGTTGCTCTCCTAAGCTGACGAGGTTGACCTTGCACTTGCTGATTTTGTAGCCGGGCTCCAATGCTGGCTCCCTGTGATGCGTCTCAGAAATATCTCTGGTTTTCGGTTTCATTTCCTGGACCTGTTGATGCTTTGCCAAAAAATAAATACAGCCTCTGAGACTGGGTTTGCTGGGGAAGGGGGAGTGGGGCACAGAAAAACCTGCAATCCGTGTTTTTTGTGTGCTTTCATCAACATGCTGCTGCCAATGGAACCAGCATCTCCCTTCTGGGGCATGAATCAGGCTGTGCTCGCGTTCGCCCGGGATCGCTCTTGTTCCGTGCTTGAGGTTTCTTTCCCTTCTGCTGTTCAGCATCATCTTAAATTCATGTCCCGGGCGATGCTTCCCTTGTCTGCTTTATTACCTCTTAATGTGTTTTCCCAAGTACGTCTTGCACTCGGATAAACCTCTCCTGCTTTCCTTGACTGCAAAACTGGCTCTTTCTGCAGCCTTCCTCCTCCAGCTGCTGCGTGCATTCTTCTTCCATCCATGCAGAGGTACTTTTCTGCTTCTTGGCATGTTTTTTGAGCACTTAGGAGCCTGTGCATCCTCCTCGAGAGGCGGATGGATGCTGTCGCTCCTGGTTTTGCATCCGAGCCGGCGTTAGCTGTGGTCATGTGTGGAGCCGGTGGGGAAAGCAAGAGTATTTTTAGCGTGCACTTCTGTGTGCCGCTCAGGGGGCCGCCCACAGTTGAGTATTAAAATAATAGTGGGGACATTGGATAAGCTCTGCAGCAAAATGTTGATATGCAAATTGCCATCTTAAGAGCAAACCTCAAGGCGATTTTTGGCAATGCACGCAAGGTTCTAAAGCAGTGTGTTTTGAATAAAGATTACAACAAGGGATTTCACCCAGAGGGCATGCTCGTCTCATTTATTCTGAAGCTTAGCAGAGCTGGTAATTCAGTGTTGGAAGCCAACAGGGTGAAACGTATGCACCTTTAAAAAGGTATTAGATTAGCATTGGCAAACCAAAATGTAACATCAACTCTGTAACTTGAATTTCCAGGGTTGCAGAAGCAATAAATCTGGTTGCATTTAATTTGCAAGTAATTCCGGGGCACTGTCCTGGGAAGAGGTGGCTCTGATGGCTGCAGACTTGGTTTGGGAGGTTTGGAGGTATTATTTGGTAATAAATGAGCTTGTGCCAGCTGACTCAATGCTGCTTTGACTTTTATCTTCAAGTTGGTGATAGGCAGCTTAGCTGTTTGAAACCCAGCAATATGAAATTGGATAAAACATGAATCACCTTTTTTTTGGTTTATTTTCCTGGTTACTGAATTCATAGTGGCACTGCTGGGAAGGAAACAGCAGTAAATTAGGAGAACCAAAGTAGTGGTTTCACCGTTCTTGCTTTGCGACTGTCCAAGCTGGTCCTTTGTCCATCAGTACAAGTCAGAGGTACCATTTTGCCTTCTTTCTGCTCCCAAGCTTACTTGTATTCAACAGCTACAGCTGGGCAGCCATGGGATTTTCAGGTAGGTAAAGCAGTTATCCTGCTTCAGGAAGGACAAGGAGCACTGAGGGAGATCAAGAGAAGCTATTATATGCCATGGGACCATGGGCCAAAAGTTGCCTTATTTAATATTTGAGGACTGAAACGCAGGTGGCAGTTTTAACCTCCTGGCATATTTGGCACTGGCATATCTTCTTTTCTGACCCACTCTTGCCTAATATTCCGTTTTATCCTTGATCCCACTTTTGAACCTTATTTGACTTGTGGTGTCTCTTTGTCTCATTAAATGATGCGATTAAGATGTCCTTGATGACTTGAACACTAGCAAGAACTCAGCTCCTTTCCTTCTTCTCGCACCCCCCC